>CM035434.1:81072900-81100400 GCA_020310875.1 Ceratopteris richardii
CCTGAACGGTCATAACTTTTTCATATGAAATCCATTTTTTGAGCTCTAGGGCTTGTCGGAAAGCTCGTGACGTATACTACACGCCCTCAACTGTTTTTTATAAGAATATCGCGTTGATTTTCAAATAGGATATTTGGAAGTCGACACACTGAGGGGTAGGAACACCAAGGGAGCTCTAGAGGAAATTTCTAGCAATACAAAAGGGGGAACAAGGGTCATTAAAAAAAGTGTCTGAAATAAATTGTCGGTCAATAGAAAGGTCTACTTGGAGCTAATCTTGGGATTTATGCAGGCCTATTGAGAAGCAATTGAGAGTATCCAAGCAAGGGTGTGGCGCACGCTTGAGAATCAACTTCTCGAGCACTAAAGAGCAAGGTTCGGCAAGAAAGGTCGGAATATTCTCAACTCCTCTTCGTCAATTCCTAGCTTAGGCTAAGAACGATTAGAAGTAGGAGTAAGTCAGGGCGACGATAGGCCACTATCAAGTTGAAGACTACCTAAAAACTCAAGTTCAAGCTAAAAACTTAATCTCTGTACTGTCGACAACATAAAGGAAAGAACCTAACGTGGAACGATCAACCTGAAAGTACGAAGAACATTCAAGTATTCCTGACGACGTAATAGCAGACAAGACTTTAAACACGAGGAATAACTAAAAAGAATCAAGTGACTGGTACCAATTGATCGGCAACGAGGTTGTACTCTGGGCAAAGAATTGGGCTACTTAGATAGGCATATGAACCTTAGATCAGGACGACACCTAGTAAGAGAGAGACAAAGCCTTAGGTCTTCAGAGGCTAGTGTCAATCACACTGCAAGGTCTTGGACCCAGCAGTTGAGTCACCACTCTCATTACCCCAGCTCTGAGACCAGTGAGTCAGAAATGTCTCAAGGCATGGACAGACCTACGGGAAGTTCAGGAGTGCCTTATTTGTACAGGGTAGAAGGCCCTTACAAAACACAGCTGGAATATCTTAGGACCAACCGACTAGGTGCTAGCATCTATGAGGACGGCCTAGGAAGATCCGTGGTCCAGATTAAAAACCATGACCAATCCATAGGACTAGAGCACCCAGCTGTCAAGTTTGAAAACGGCGTATACCTGGACAAGGAAGGAACTATATATGTAGTCACTAGTCACCCGGATAGAACAGATGACTTTGGGAATGTAATCTCAGAAGCGGACTTAGGTGACCTAGAACAAGGGAACATGGGTGCGGAACCTAGAACCCCTCGAGGTAAATCAGTTCTCACTAGGATTATCACGCCTGAGTGGGTACCCCAAGACAACAAGAGCATAGAGTTGCTTATCCATCGAGAAACTGATGAAGCCTTTTGGAGGTATAAATCCAATCAGCCAACTGATATAGGAAATATCATGATCTATGAGTTTAAGGATCCAGATAGCCCAGGTAGAGTGACCTACTTAGATCACACTTCGGAACGGATCTTTGTGGTGACAGAAAATGATAGGCATGCTTACACTTGGAAGGGTGAATTTATTTTCCCCCAACCAAGATCAAATGTATCCTATGGTCACCCTGGAGTTGGAACATCCCAGGCTCATGGTATGCAAAGAGACAGAAGTAAAGATAGACCAGAAGTAAGTTTTGCCAATCCAGTGGGCAGAGAAAGAACGAGAACGGAGACGAATAGGGTAGAACCTGAGATGCTTAGAGCCCACAGGAACCAAAGAAATGTAGATGGATTCCCTCTACCGAGGCCTAGAGAGCACACAAGAACTTTGAGACCCACCCAGCTAGTTAAGTCCATGAAGAATTACTTTGACGGCACAGGAGATCCCTATGATCATGTGGCGGAGTTCAAGCAAGTCTTGAGAGCTGAACAAGTTGAGGATCTATTCACGCAGTACAATGCCTTCGGTCTAACCCTTAGGAATACGGCACTTACATGGTTTCAGCCATTGGATGAGCGCCAGTTCAGGAGCATAGACCAACTCCTAGAAGCATTTATTATTGAGTTCTCCAAGAGTGGCATAAGACACAATACCTCCTCATTGATTCACAGCTTCAAACAGACCCCCCAAGAGACTGTCAGATTGGCCGGGAGAAGATTTAGGCAATACCTCGAAAGATGTCCCATTTCGGAGCTACCCACATCTGCCAAACAAGTAGCCTTATTCCTGGACGGACTGCTGAGTCCAAAATTGAGATCCTACGTGTATCTGAAAGACCCTAGGACTATAGAAGAGTGTGTACGTATGTGCATTGACATTGAAGATAACCTAGGAGAAGAGCTAGAGCTGTCCAAAATTTACAAAGATTCAGATAGTGCATCTAGTCAATCTTCCACACAAGCCACATCAATTGAGGAACTTGCAGAGAAAGTGGCCCAGAAATTAGGTGTAACTAGCAAACAAATTCCAAGGTTTGCCCCTGTGAAAAGGTGCTATACATGCGGTGGTGACCATATGGCGAACGTCTGTCCCATTATGGCTCAACCCCAAGTTAATCCTAGTAGCCAGTACTGCACCATAGAACGGAAGTACACAAACCACACTGCGCAAGATTGCCCATACAACAAGCAGGCAGTTAGGCAACCCTACCCTCAGCCCTACCAACAAGGCAGATACCAGAACCAGTACCCTCCACCACCACAATATGCTAGACCCCAACAATCCTATCAACCACAATATCAGGCCCAGCAGAGACCCCAACCGGTGCTAGCTCAACAGCCTCCAAACCCCGCTAACATGATTCCAGTAAAGTATGCTGTTGCAGAAGAAAACCTGAATAGGGCCATAGTACCAGTAACCCCATTGATCTCAGAAAGTGATCCGAGTGACCATAGCTTTGATTCTACACATGTTGATAGTCCCCAGGCTTACTACATGCAGTCTCCAGAACATGGTGAGTCCTACTATAGTGAAGAACCAAGTGAACCTAGTTGGGAGTCAGATTACATGAACGTCATGTATGCAAACCCCAACCCTAGGCCTCAACCTAGGCAGGTACGACCACCATTTCCTAGAGGACCATGCTACCGATGTCAGGGAGATCACTTCATTCGTGATTGTCCCTTACCTCCACCTACACAAAATCAGTCCGTGACCATCCAAGGCTTTTGCCAAGACTGTGGAAAAGAGCATCTCTTACGAGATTGCCCAAAAAACCCCAATCACATGCCAAAAATCACTCCCATCAACGTTGTTGGGTTAGTGGTAGATTCCACGGGAAGTGTCACTTCCACTGCTCCCGTACAGGTAGTCACTCGAGCTCAAGCATTGCAGCAAAACCAAGGGGTAGGCCAGGAAAAGAGCCCAGATGCTAGCGATACTGAGAGCCAAAGTAAAAAGAGAACAAGAGCTTGGAGAGATAGCCGCGAACGCATGAAAAGGCAATGGGCAAAGAAGATGAGTGAACTTGAGGAAAGTCTACGAGAAACCAAGGCTAAAATCATAGAGATCACATCTCAACCGCACTCTCACACAGTCCCACCGCTACCATCCCCATCACTCTCCATCCCTCCACCCTCTAAGACACCCCACGTAACCCACCCACCACCCCAAACAGGATCAGTATTAGCTGATCCCACTCCCGAAGACATAGACATGATGCTTAAGGCGTATCAGGCCAGAATCCAAGAAGGGCCAAACGTCACGGATCATGACAAGTGCTATCCTAGAGCTGACCTAGAGATAGAAAGAACCAAACTGTGCACGAAAATGGTCGCACTGGCTCAGACTATGTTTGAAGCCAGTCGCCTTTTCAATTACTCGGGCTCAGCCAAAACGCAATTACACTTGGATGGATTCCTAGAGAAATTAGAGAGAATAATTGCAAGATCTGCCAAGGACGAAAAAAATCAAGAGAGAGAGAAGGCAAGCAAAAACATGGATCCTTCCCCATCCGAAGTGTATGTGGCCAATTCCCCTAAACCGGACAACTTCCCCTCCTTAGAAAGAATAGAGAGGCTAATAGCACAGTCAGAAAAGGAACCTACCCCTCAAAGAAAGGAAAGGGCGAGAGAACAGATAAGTAAGCATCTTCAGGAAGCCCATGTACCTCCTCAAGAAGCTTATCTTCCCCCCCAAAAGGCAGATGAGCCTCCCTCGGAAGCTCACGTACCTCCACAGTCTGCCTACATTCCTTCTCAGGGAGTGTATGAGTCTGCTCGGAAAAGTAATAGAATAAGTAATCCCCCCCAAGAAGCTTGTGCTCCAGCCATTTACGAGAACGAGGAGAGAGTCAACGATAGAATAAGCCCTCCTTCCTAGGTTGCTTATGCGCCCAATTCTACGGAGCCAGACACTTCTTCTTCTATGAATCGGTTTGCACCAGACTTCCTACGAGAGATTCAAGAAGACAAATGGGATAACGAAAGCGAGGTCGCCCCTCCTTTTGAACTTGTGGACGATGCACACGACCAATTCCCACAAGACATCCCATCTATTTACGGGGAGCATGAGAGTGTTCAGTCTCACGAGAGATTAGACTTTGAGTCTAATTCCATACAAGAGCTACCCCACTTCACAGGCCCATGGGAAGCAAAGTCCACATGTATGAGAGCACCCACAGTCATGGTAAGGAACGACGACTCAGTCATACCAAGGAACACGGAGGTAGTAACGAACACCAAGGTGCAACGCGATCTCATTTTGAAAGAACTACCTGAGGATAGACCAAACGCGCGGAAATATGCAGCCAGTCGAGTCACTGAAGTTGCAAAACCTCGTTCCCGGGCAGGATCCCATAGGACAGTGCCAGAAATTCCCTTGGATAAGATAGGAGATATGTGTGAAGGTGAAGAAGGGAACACCTATCTTCCCATCACCTACCAGGAGTACACCACCAAGGCAATTTTGGACTCAGGTGCAGGAGTTGCAATTGCCACCACCTCCTTATGGAAGCGTTGGGGCAAGCCAGCACTCAGGCCAACGAGGATGAAATTGCAGATGGCCGATGGTCACATAGAGAAACCCCTAGGATTGCTAGAAGGCATAACTCTCTCCACTTGTGGTGTTGAGTTTGAGCATAGCTTTGCTATATGTGACTTCAGCAAAAATCATGCCTATGAGATGATTTTGGGAAGACCATTTATGCGACAGTTGCAAGTGGTACAGGATTGGGGAACCAACTCCTTGTATTTGCAACACTTGGGCGTTACGACCAAAGTCAATCTCAAGGACTATTCTCATAGAGATGTCCCTCCTATCCAATGGAATCCCATCCATAGAGCCAAAGATGATACAGAATCGGTGCATTCCATAGGGTCTGGATCCTCATGGATGCATGAAGACACTCACTTATGGATGTGCAAGGTAGCAGTAGAAGAAGAGAAGAGAGAGAAAGCCAGAGAGGTAGGTGCGAAAGAAACCCATAGATCAATCCAAGACCCAGCCTATGCACCTGTAGTTTTTCCAGACGAAGAATTTGAACCTCACGGTTGGGCAGAAATTTTAGCAACCATGGACGTAGCCATCAATGAAGAACAATGGACACCTCACTGTGATGAGGATGGCTATGACATTTCAGTCTTCTCCATAGAGCCGATCATGGGAGAGGCAGTTTTAGAAGAATGCGAACCTAGCCCTGATGCATTTGAGGATGCAAGTGACTCCGATCTCGAGTCTATCATTATGGACCCACCATTTGCATCAGATGAAGAATACTTCTATGAAGTAGAATTTCAACCCCAGAGGCATGGAGAAGTTACAAATGATGTAAGATTAGCAACACATGTGACCCCGAAGGAAGAAGGAAAGAAACGGAAAAAAAGAGAAACCTCACCAGAAGAGGAAGAATCTTTGTTTGAGGTCCCAGAAAATTTTAAGAAGTATGAGATAGATGACAGGAGAGTCATGATAAGAATGCCTAAACGAGAGGCACAATCAGGAGAGGCCTATGATAACAAAGAAACTACCAAGAAAATAGTTGTGGCCATAGAAGAAGGAGAGGAGAGATGCACGTACATAGGCCATGACCTGACAGAAGAAGAAGAGTACGAATTGATTGCCTTGCTAAGAGAATACAGAGATGTATTCGCTTGGAGTTACAAGGACTTGAAAGGTGTTGACCCTGACATATGCTCACACACTATCCCCATGACCTCAGATGCCAAACCCTCTAAGCAAAAGCCTTATACATATAACGATAATTACGCTGCTAAAATCAAGGAAGAGATAGATAGACTGGTCGAAGCTGGATTTATCTATGAAATTGAGCACACTGAATGGGTATCCCCCATCGTAGTGGTGCCCAAGAAGAATGGCAAACTGCGTGTGTGCATTAACTTGAAGAAGGTTAATGCAGCCACAATCCGAGATAACTATCCACTTCCCATCACAGAACATCTCTTAGAAAGAGTGGCAGGCAAGGAAGTGTACAGCTTCCTTGATGGATTTTCGGGCTACAATCAAGTAGCCATAGCTCCAGAGGATCAGCATAAGACAGCCTTTGCCACAGAGTGGGGCATTTTTGCTTTTAGAGTAATGCCATTTGGGCTTACCAATGCACCAGCTACCTTCCAGAGGCTGATGTGCCATGTGTTTAAGGAGTTCCTGAGGAAGAGTTTAGAAGTCTATGTTGATGATCTTTGTGCTCATTCCAATGTTAGACAAACCCATATTCCTGAACTCAGACAAATCTTTGACAAATGTAGAGAATATCAAGTCTGCCTGAACCCAGAAAAGTGCGTTTTGATGGTCAGGCAAGGCAAGATTCTAGGACACATAGTGTCAAAGAATGGCATATCTACCGACGAAGAAAAAGTGAGAGCCATAGCAGAGCTACCTAGGCCAAAGAATGTCAAGGAAGTACAAGCTTTCATGGGGCATTGTGGCTATTACCGACGATTTATACACATGTATGCTGTCATTGCAAAGCCCATGTACGGACTTCTGACAAACTTTGAGTGGACGGATGAATGTGAGAATTCCTTCCAAGAGCTTAAACGAAGATTATGTTCAGCACCAATCTTGACCACACCAGATTGGAATAAGCCATTCCATGTTCATGTGGATGCATCCAATTATGCCATTGGATGTGTGCTTGCACAACCTACTGGTGAAGGTAATATGGATCTTCCAATTGCCTATGCCAGTAGACAATTGAATGCGGCTGAACGGAATTACACCACTACGGAGAGAGAAGGATTAGGCATGGTATATGCAGTTAAGAAATTTAGACACTATTTGCTTGCAAATAAGTTTAAATTTTTTACTGATCATCAGGCATTGTTATATCTCGTAAACAAGCCATGCAATACAGGAAGATTAGTGAGATGGTTTCTCTTGCTAATGGAATATGACTTTGAGGTTGTGGTAAGAAAAGGTAGGACTCACTTGAGAGCAGATCACCTCTCTAGGCTCACATCAGGAGAAGCCCCACAAGGAGTGTCAGATGACCTTCCTGATGCTTACTTGTTTAATTTGGAAGTTATACCGCAGTGGGCTAAGCCATTGGTGCCAGTATTGACGTACGGGCCCAACCATCCAGTGGTAAACACACGGAATAGAGAGATCGTAAAAGCCCAAAAGTATCACATCATGGCCGGAAGTATGTACAAGCACACAGATCAAGGGATCTTGGCTTGTTGCGTAGAAGAGGATGAGTACGCTAAATGGTTGCAATTAGCACATGTAGGTGCGTTAGAGCAACACCATTCAAAGCAACGAACTTTACAGACCCTAAAGCGACTCGGAGTACATTGGCCAACTATGGAAGCTGATGTCCAAAAGTTGTGCAAGGAATGCCCAATCTGTTGCACTAAACCACCTGTGGAACATGCCACTCTCTATCAAGTCTCCATTGTGCCAGATTGGAGTGAACCTCTAGTATCATTCTTGAGGACAAACACATTCCCTCCAGACATGACTCTAGCTAGGAAAAGGAGTTTAGAACAAGAAGCCCAGGATTATTCATTCATTGGTGATAATCTATATAAGCGTGGTAAAGATGGTTACCTGAGGCTATGTGTCCATGAAAGTGAGTATCTTAAGATCTTAGAAACTGCTCACCAAGGTGTAGCAGGAGGACACTTTGGACCGGATCGGGTGATCAAGGCAGTCCTATTTGCGGGCTTTTGGTGGCCTACCCTTCACATGGATGCACATACCTATGTGAAACGGTGTGATGTCTGTCAGAGGACTCAGTATCCTATACGCAAAGATGAGATGCCACTGAAACCTATGATGGGTGGACGTGCATTTTCCAAGTGGGGAATAGACTTCGTAGGTCCTATTAATCCCCCAGCCAAGGGTTCTCATGCAGAATACATCATTGTTGCGACAGATTATCTCACCAAGTGGGTAGAGGTAAAGGCTACGACAAAGAACGATGCTCAAACAACTGCCAAATTCTTGTTTGAGAATGTATTCACGAGATATGGGCTACCTATAGAGCTTGTAAGTGATAGAGGCACTCATTTCTTGAACGAAGTGATTGAAAATCTACTCCAAGAATTCTTGGTAATACACAAGAAGTCTGCCCCCTATCATCCTCAAGCTAATGGACAAGCTGAGAGCACTAATAAGATTTTATGCAATGTACTGACGAAATTAGTGAACACTAAACGCTCTGATTGGGACAAACAGCTACACCATGCTGTTTGGGCATACCGAGTTGCCTACAAAACAGTACTCCAAGCCACCCCCTTTCAGATGATATTCGGCCAAAACGCTGTGTTACCCTTGGACTTCTTGATCCCTACATTGAGAGTAGCACAAGAGCATGAATGGACAGGTCATGAGCTCTCCTCTAGGATCTTTGACCTTGAACGATTAGGAGAAACAAGACTGAGAGCCGCTGCTGGAATATATGCAGCTAAAAAGAGGCAGAAGGCATACTTTGATGCCCATGTGAAGGATAAAGGCTTGAAAGCCGGAGATCTAGTCCTAGTCTATACACTGAAACAACACGCGAGGAAGCTAGAAAAGAGAGGCTACGGACCTATGATTATCAATAGGATCTCCACGAGTGGAGCAGTACAATTAGCCACATTAGAGGGTGATGTTCTCCCTAACTATATTAGCGGATGCAGAGTCAAGTTGTATCAGGAACCCCTCACGGAGGAAATGCTCAGCCGACTCAACACTGCTAAGAAACGCAAAGAGGAAGAAAAGAGAATTAGAGAAGAAGCTCAAGCAAAAGCTTTAGAACGCATCAGAAGGATGAAATTACGAAGGCAAGGTAGAAATCAGCCTAGAGCGAATGACTATGCAGATCAAGGATTTCCTATGGCCATGTGTGAAGTTGCAGGAACAAGCTCGCATAGGATAATTGATAGACGTCCTTTCATAACCCTAGATATAGGACAAGGAAAGAGTGCACGGAACGTAAGAGCCTTGATTGACTCAGGCGCAGCCACTAGTGCTGTTAGAGTGTCTTACTGCCAAGAATTACAATTGACTGTCAATCTTGTGGAAGCATATCTCACAGGACTAGGAGGCGTGGAAACCCCTTGCATAGGTGAGGTGGAACTCCCCCTCTACATTCATGATGAGACAATGACAGTTAAAGTACTGGTGTGTCAAGATGAGGATCTCACTGAACCTCTCGTCTTGGGTCAAGATTGGATCTATGACCAAGCAGTCAATCTAAACCTAAGAAGTGGACTTCTCCAGGTTTGGGTCAATCATAGTCGAATTACAGTAGAATTAGACAATGGAGCACTCAAGGAGCTAGGAAAGGCACAGACTCCTGGTCCTTCCAGGGGTACACATGAAGATGACCATGCTGTTCTTGTTCAAAACCCTGTGTTGCAGAGGAATGATATTTGCAAAAAAGGAGTCAGGGATGCAACGGAACTCCCTTCTTTTCCAAAGGCCAGAAGGAGACAGCAACCAAAGGCGGATCACAAGCAGAAGAAGCAGAGTACTACCTATGTCCAAGATCAAAAGTACCTGCGCAGCAGAATGTCCCAGAAAATAAACCAGGTGTGGGTGCGGAAAGGCGAACGACCGGGGGCACCACCGTCAACTACACGGGCAAAGCCTCTTATTAGTAACCAACAACACGACGCTAATAAGAAGTCTTTCAGAAATTCTTCTGCTAAAGTAAAATCTATTTGGGTGCCCAAGAAGTCGATGAAGGCAAGCCCACAAGCAAGACCAATTTGGGTGCCTAAGGCTTGCTTGAGGGCACAAGTAGATAAGCCAAGGCCACAACCTAGGCAGCATAACCCAACTAAGAGTACAACTTGTATTCACTCGTTCTCTACACTTAGGAACACACCAAGAACCAAGAGCATACATGTAATCATTTATAAGTGGGTCCCTAAAAGGCCCCATTCCCAAACTACGACACCGAAAGCAAAGCCCATCCACTGCATCTGGCAGTCTAAGACCTGTAATAAACCCCCCGACCCCAATTTGTAAATTCACCCCCACTTACTAACGACATTAGTCTCCTAGGAATACACAAACATTAACTACACTCACTGTCTTCGTGCACTTACTAACCACTAACTCATCATCTGCCTCATGTTAATGTTGTAACGGGGACAACAACGGATTTTATTCTGTCCATTACGATGTTAACACATGATTCTATATTCTCACAGAATCAGAAGGCAAGAAGTAAAATGGCAGAAGCGACAGGTTCGGGCTCACAAGTAGGGATACTTACTGCGGGAATTGATGTGGATAGTCTACCCGTGGATGTGCCCCCGACTGAACGACCAGTGGAGATGCAACACCTTCAGCAACTCCCGGTGCCAGATCCACCTACAGGAATCACGGAAAGAGTCCATGCCAATTCTCATTGGTTCAATGGCATGCCCGGTCCATTAGGAGAGGCCAAGTATATCTGGGAGTCTAAATGCGAGTATGACAGATCATGGGTGCGATTCCAATTTTTCTCCAAGGAGTTCGAGACTTTACAGAACACCGAAGATCTCCAGACCATATGGCAACGAGCAGGGTTGGCGGAATATTTTGAAGCCCCACTACCTAAACCCGATCTCCTCCGATGTTACTATTTGGTCTCCACATTACAAGCTAATGAAGATAAGGACCAACCCGGATCATTTGTTCTCCCCTCATTGCTGGGCAACAACAAGTTGAAGAGGTTTGAACTTACTGTGGAGTTGGTAAGCGACGCTTTAAATATGCATGGCACGCATGTGCCCTCAGAAAAGGATGCTCTCGTTCCCACCAACATGAAGGACAGGAAACTATTGAAGCTGAAAGACATGGCAGCACTCACCCCAAATGTGTCCATCCCTCTCCGCATGTGCATGCAACATTTCGCCTTCCCCGGCCAAGACCGATTCACGCAACCACACAAGAAGATCTGGTTCGCTCTCTATTTAGCGGAAGCAAGTGCGTTACCCATTAAGCTCCCAGTATGGATTATAGATCAGTTGTATGAAGCAAACAAACGGGCATCTAGGAAATTAGTGGTGAACGGATGCTGTGCAATCACACGCATCATTTACCGATGCTTGGCATATGATGTCCCCATTGAACGTGCCTTAACTTGGGCACAATTACAAATGTTTAAAAGGCTCAAGACGTCCACACATCAGTCCAAGCGCATGAGGGGCGCGATCCCTTGTGTCCAGACAAGGGAAGTCCTGACTACTCCTGAGGCATCACCACTAAGAGAGGGCACTGTACCTCCCTTTACCATTAGGATACCCAGGTCGGAATCTGACACTACGACACAACCCACCCCATCGGCTCCTCCTGTTACACCTGAATTCGAATTTGCTGCCACTGGAGAGGCTGAAGGACTGGACCCCCAGGATTTCGAAGCATTCCTACAGAACACACAATTCTCTGATGTGGAGTTTTATTCAGAAGCAGAGGAGCAGGGCACATCCTCACGTAGAAGAAGAAAGTCTACAGACGGTCGACATGTACATTGGAGTGACGCTCAGCAAAGTCAACAACACGGACACCCGGAAGAAGAAGAAGCGTATGAAGAAGAGACCACTAAAGCCCCAGCCTATACAGCAGAACTCCGAAGGCTGTATCAGATTATGGAAAGAGTGCGATCGCAGCAACTACTCACTGAACAGAGCAGCAGAGTACTTATGACTCAGTTGTTGGAAGAAGCGGGAGTTGACTCAGAGTACAGGGAAGGTCTCTTATTGATGGCAGAAACATATGGAGTAGTAGAAGCAGTGCGCACTGCCATTCAGAGGCCTCCAGTTCAATATGACCCACGAAGGTTCCAGACACGACCTCGCTCAGGTAAAAATATCCAAATTCCCGTTACAGTTGCAGAAGAGCCAACTACTACACCAACCTCCCAAAGAGCTAGCCAACAGCACCCCGCCACCCATGAGGAGTCCACCGAACCACTACCACCCACTCCCCCACCATCACCTCCTAGAAGAGAAACAGAGGAAACCACATCGACTACTCAACCCACTGACCCCACCTTCATCTTCCGCACTCCCATCTCTAGTGCCAACTTATTCTCTACCACTGATAACCCGACCTTTGAAGCAAACCCCATCACTACACAATCCACCGAACCCCTTCCAGAGCCTGCCCTAGGGCAACCATCCCCAATGCCTTCAGCCACGGGTCACCCTGACCCTAGATCCACATTCATGGGCTTCCCTGCTACCACGCAACCCTTTCAACCCTTCTCAAATTTACGACCCCAACCCCCGATATCCCTCTCTCCATTTCTACAATCCCTCCATGACATCTTGGCTAGGGCTTTTCAACCAGGCTCTCAACCATTCCCTGCCTTTTCCGCTCCCCACCCCACTTCGCACCTATTCACCACTTCCACACACACACCACCTACCATACCAATGTATATGGCAGACCCCACACTCTCACCCACTCCTGAAGGTATGGACATTTCACCACCCACGGCACCTCCACCCACGGTTTCACCTCCTCCCATTCCCCCTCCACCAATTTCACCCACACACACAACTTCCGTAGACACATCATTCACTGTCTCCCTTTCCCAATTCCCTTCCCATGCATCTCCCACGGTAAACACCACACACTCATCTATAGGAAGTGCATTGGACACCATGTTGGCTTGTATATCAAATTTAAGAACAGATTACATTCAGCTCCAGCAACAAAACGAACGCCTGCACGAGCACTCAGCTACACTACAGCACCGCCTTGTGGCACTAGAAGAGGAGAACGCTCGCCTCCACACGCAGTTCCAAACCCTCCAAGAAGCCCATAACATATTGGAGGTACAGTTACAGAACGTAGATCAGGAAGCGGTGCAGGTGGTAGAAGGTCACCTACGGACGCAGCTGGAACGCAACTCAAAACTTCAACGAAATATGGCACTACTCAAACGCCATCTTGCGGCTGCTCAGGAAGAGAATAGACGCCTGCAAATACAAAATCAAGAGAACCTGGAGGCAGCTATTGAGAGCACACCGGGGGCACCCATCAGCCCATCCAAGTTTCAAGCAGTGACCCCCGATAATATCAAGATTATATTGGAAGATTATGCCATGCTGCTCGAAGCACATGATAAGCTATCGGAGGAGCTGGGACAACTGAAGCAGGAACACCAACAAGGACCAACAGCAGCCCCTCCAACCACCCCCTCTGCGGCTTCGCTTCTCACAGACGCAGAGGCCATAAAAGATCTCCAAAAACAGGTCGCTGATTTGCAAACACGCCTATTACAATATGAGAGACCATCTTCCCCTCCAGAGGCTCCCATGGACGAAGAAGTTGTGCAAATTCCTGTGGAACAAACGTTTGATGAAGAATACGATCCGCAACCATTCCCAGGAGGCCAACAAACAGAAGAAGCGCAGGACACGTTCGAGGCACCACGGCCGCCATGGTTACGACAAGTGGAGGAAATAGGGAGTTCGCACGAAGAGCGCACCGTAGTGCAAAATCAGGCCATGAGGGTCATAGAGGAGACTGTGTTACAATCAGCTTACTTTAAGAACCTGTCATCGAGACGCCTGATTCTTTCATCAGAACTCCAATAGAGGCCGTATTATATTATTTTGGCTGATTATAA
Source organism: Ceratopteris richardii (assembly GCA_020310875.1). NCBI lineage: Eukaryota > Viridiplantae > Streptophyta > Polypodiopsida > Polypodiales > Pteridaceae > Ceratopteris > Ceratopteris richardii. Next base: position 81,086,835 of record CM035434.1, read on the forward strand.
TGCAGAAATACAAAGAGTCACGGGTCAGATTCCTACTTTTGCGACCCAATTTCAACCTGAAGACCTTCCTCCAGAGGTGCAAAAAGGTAAAATTCGTCAACCAACATGGCGGCAGAAACTTTTAGAGACATATCCAGAAATGCTACGCACATGGAACAACGCGCCTTTGCACCTCCTGTACAACCCATGCTACGGTCCAGTCCCCCGCCGCAGGTCGTGGAAGGCATTCAATATCAAGGTACAGAACAACGCACAATGCAAGGAATGGCTGAACTACCCGTACATTGCGCCACCACAAGGACCACCATCGGTAGCATATATGATGGGGACCATTCGCCACTGGATGCCGCGCTTGAAGCCCATGCAAGATGTAGCAGCGCAAATGATGCTTAAAATCTTGGATATGATGCAAGTAGTCCTGAAGACCTTTAGAAATGCAGCCGCACCACAGGTACGTCAACCGGGGTTCAGCAATGGAAATTACGACTTGGTGTATGACATGAGCACCACCCCCAGCATTCGTGTGGCTTACGCTTGGCATGCACGCATCAAATACCTCCCCGCCTGCTACAAACAGACCTTCGAAGAAATGTTCAGATCAGGTTTCTGGGAGTATCACTCGGAGGTTTTCGCACCAAAGCCAACACATCTGCTTCAACTGTTTGCTTGTGAACAAGCAATGTATTCAGAGTACTACACCACCCCGCAACCCGAAACCCCTGGTGCAATAAATTGGGATGCATTGGAAGCTGATCAAGCAAGAGGCTTAAGGATAGGAGAACATGAACTGGCCACCAATGTCCTCCAATATTACATCGACCACCCGAGGGAACAAAGGTCTGTCAGGGGCGACAGACGCTAGGAAGGGGGGAGTGTTGGCATACAAAGCAACAAAGGAGTCATGCACAATACGGCAACAAGGCCAGATTATTTTTTCCCATAGATTATGTACAACTCAAGTGATTTTAATCACTACACAAACATTGTAAATCCCGTTTTTGGTAGAATAGACTCCATTTTGTGCAAGCCGAGGAGTCCTCGAGCTTGAGGAGTATTAGAAGTACCATCGTACCAATTTTCATAATTTTTAGACTTCGTTTGAGCCCTCAAATAAGCCCTGGAACCTAATTTTTAACTAGGCCGGACACTAGGTCTGGACAGGGCCAAAACTAGTCAAAAACTATAAAAAGAGCTAGAGAGCTCATTTTTGGGGGGAGATTGTAATTGAAACGAACTTGTAAGAGCTTTTGAAAGTAATCTAAAGAACTCCATTGATTCTCTCTCTTTGTCTTGCCGTGTGTGCGCGTGTGTGTGTATGTGTGTGCATGCTTGTGTGCTTCTCACTCACGCACTTGTGCCGCCACTTGCTCGAGGTCTTCATACCATCCTCACGTCTTCCCGGATTGACATTAAAGGAGGTGCTACTCATCACTGAGCTACAGCTTCACTTAAAGCAAGGCTCATATGAACATATGCTTATATGTTCTTACCTTTTTACCCCTTGTAAAAGTCTAAGTGACTTGTCACTTGTTTGTAATCACTTGAAGTCATCCACCTACCTCATTAGTCGTGGAAATTTGAATGTTGGGATGGAGAGAATATCTCCCTACTTTTAGAGGAGAGATTCAAGGGAGCCTAAGTTTGAATTTCAAATTCAAATGAAGAACAAACTCCTATAAAAGTTGAAGAAGAAAAGTCGCGGGTTCACTCTCACTCTAGCTCACTCCCCGAGGCATATTTTTCATTGTAAATCATTGTGTGTGTGGGCTACCCTATAGCCAACACCACAATACCTCATTTAGCTGTGCTTGTTAAGCTAATGAGATTGTACAAACACATTTATCAATAGAAGTATACATTCATCATCTCTGGTTTGTCTCAGCTTCCTATTCCAAGTCTGTCAACTTCATCAGGGCATATCTCTGGATCTACTGAACCAAATCAAGTGATCCATAGCTCATTGGAACCAGCTCAAGGTCTACTACAAGCATACAAAATCGCAGAGGATTTCATTCAGCCATTTGGGAGAAATCACAGTCGAGGCAGTCACTGGTATTTTTCTGTGTAGTTCCTAAAAAGTCGGGGGTGTCTCTGATTTTGCTAAAGATCATTCTCAGTGCATAGTTTGTTAATTGGAGTGATTTAACTTGCTAATAGTAGCTTGTTAAGTTAATTTAATACTCCCAGAAGGAATTAATCCAATTGCAAGTGTACTGGTCACACTAAGCTTAAGACTGAGCAGGTGTCATTACAGGAATAGAAAGTTTTTTGGACTTGTGAAGGTTCAAAATCATCTGTTTTGATTTGGTCATTACACAATTAATTTGTAAAGCACATATATAGTTTCTTGGTGTCATTTGGAAGCTCAAGGAGTCTCCTAAGCATATCTGAAGAGAAAGAAGGACAGGTGTGAAGCAGGATTTGCAGCACCACCTTGATCTTCTAAGTGTATCCAGCCATCACTTCCAACAGTGGTATCAGAGCAAAGAAGGTAATCATGGGTGATGGTTTCCCTTCCTTCATTGACAAATTGGACAGAAACAATTATCAAGCTTGGTCATTGAGAATGAAGACCTATCTACAAGGAAGAAGTCTATTTGGATACATATCAGGAGATGAGGAGTTGCCCTCATTCAAAACTAGAGGACTACCTACAAAGGATGAACATGAAAGGCTCAACCAATGGTGTGCAAAGGATGCTTTGGCAAGGTCTTACCTCTTAAACTCTATATCTGATTTTCTTTTACCTCATGTAAGGAACTGTAAGACTTCCCAAGAGACTTGGGAAACCTTGTCAAATTATTTTTCTTCCAACACAAGGGCTAGGAAGAATCAATTATGGATTGAGTTCACAACCCTTAGGAAGCAGCCCAAGCAATCAGTCTCAGAGTATGTGACAAAGATCAAAGATGTGGCAGACCAACTAGCAAGCATTGGAGAGGAAATTGAAGAGGAGCAAATAGTCAGGCAAGTGACAAATGGACTCAAGGCAGATGATAAGTGGGAAAGTTTCACCACTGCAATGGACCTCTACATGGACATGCATACCCCTGATCTCACAACACTTATGGGCCAACTATTTACACATGAAGCAAAGTTTACAAAGGCTGGAGATCAATCAAAAGGTAATAATCCCTCTGCTCTCTATACTGAAAAAAAGGTTAAAGATAAAGGCAAGAAGAAACAGGATGAAGAAGGCTCTACCTCTCAAGCTAATTATGCAGGGAGAGGTAGGTCATCTAGAGGAAGAGGCAGAGGAGGTAAGTCAGGTAGGGGGAGACCCTACAACTCATCACCATGCAACATTTGTGGATTGTCCAATCATACCACAGATGAATGCTACAAGAATTACAAAAATCAGAGAGGAAGAGGCTACTCAAGAGGTGGATACTCTCAAGGAAGAGGCAGATTCAACCAACATCAAAGCTACAATGGGTACAACAACCAATACAACAACAACAACTATAACAACAACCACAATGGAAACTACCAAGGTGGATTCAGAAATAGAAGAGACTACAACAACTACACAGAGGAGCAGGATGACTCCTTATTGATCATGAATATGACCTCCAAGATAGGTACAAATGATGATCATTTATTTTACATTGACTCAGGATGTTCTAACCATGTAGCTGGCAATGTGGCACTACTTTCTGATTTGGAAGAGCCCAAGGGCAAACATCAGGTACAAACAGGTGATGACACTAAACACTCTGTTGTCAAAATTGGAAATGTGAAGACATGTGATGGTAATCAGAACCTATTAAGCAGGGTACTCTATGTACCAACAATAACTAAGAATTTAATGAGTGTTGGTCAGATTGTGGAGAAAGGTTTGCAGGTCAGATTCACACAACATGGAGCATATGTGGAGGATCCAAAACAAGGATTCAGAAGGATAGCCAAAGGGGAGAAATCAGGTAGATTATTTACATTTGAGCTAGAAGATACAAAAAACATTGCTTTGTATAACTACAAGGATCAGACACTGTCAGAGTTAGAGATATGGCATAAGAGATTAGGGCACATAGGAGAAAGAACTCTAAAGCAAATGTGCAGGGATCAATGTGTGCTTGGGATACCTAATGTATCCAAGCAACACATGATTTACAAATGTGGATCATGTCAATTTGGTAAGTCTCACAGATTACCCTACTCAAGGAAAGGTTTCATGCATGAAGACTACCTAGACTTGGTACACACAGATGTTTGGGGACCTAGCAAGGACCCTTCCATTTCTGGTTCAAGGTATTATGTGTCCTTCATTGATGACTATAGAAGGTGGACCATTCTATACTTTATGAAGCATAAGGATGAAGTGTTTAATTGTTTCAAGAGGTATCTTGCACTTGTTGAAAATCAAACAGGTAGAAGCTTGAAAAGGCTAAGGTCAGATGGTGGAGGAGAGTACTTCTCCAATGAGTTTGAAGATTTCTTGCAGGAAAGAGGCATCAAAAGGGAGATCACTACAAGGTACTCACCTGAACAAAATGGGGTAGCAGAAAGAAGGAATAGACTTATAGTGGAAACAGCTAGGTCTATGCTCAATGAGAAAAAGTTGCCAAATTACCTATGGGCAGAGAGTGTATCTACTGCCACTTATCTCATCAATAGGTTGCCATCCAAATCACTTGATGGCATGACACCATATGAAGCTTGGCATGGTAAGAGACCCTCTCTGGATCATTGCAAAATCTTTGGTTGTGTAGCATATGTGCATATTGTTGGTGCACACCAATCACCAATTGAAGGCTTGAAAGGTTAAAGAGTGAAGGAAGGATCAACTATTGAAGCTTGGAAGAAAGACATATTCAGAGGATAAGAGAAGTGTACACATATGTACATTAGAATAGTCATAGGTGACTTAGATCTTTGTTTGAGTAAGAATCTTGTACAAATTGTCTATAAATACTTTGAGAAAAGTCGGGGCATGTATGAGAGCATATGTAGAAACCAAGATTGAGGAAGTTAGGAGTCAAGAGATAGAGAAAAGTTAGTTGAGTTAGCTCTCATCACTCAGTTGTAATTTTCTGAGTTAATGAAGAAATATTGCGCCCGATCTTTTCGTGTCTGCTCCTTCTGTGTTTGATCAATTGTGAAATCCTTTTGAGGATATCTAAGTTGTTAGTTAATGAGCCTGTGACCTGAATTTCAGAGTCTAATTGTAAACAGGCTAGGAGAATTGTGAGTAGGAACATTCATATGTGTTGAGTGTCTACAGTTCTCTGAAACAGGCGCAAATTTCGAGTTTAATCTTTTGGTCAGTGCTCACTCCATAGTTTAAAGTTTTGTGCAAGCAAACACTTAATCTTTAAGTTGGAAGGTGATCTACTCGTGGCTAAAAGCATTTGGCAAAACGGGTTAGATATTGTGAGAACTAAAGTTAAGAAGTTAGGGGTGTCTAAATCGACTTCTCAGAAGTGCAGATTCAGACATAGGTAACTTGTGAAGACAATTTCTCAAGTTATACTAAAGCTTATGAAGTAATTCAACTTGGAGGTGATGCGCAATCTCTAGGAGATGATTCGTACAAAGTTTCATCAAAAACTTTACACATTTGATAAGTCAATGTGAAGAAATTCTGCAGCAGACTTTTCTGTGTTTCATCTTCTTCACATATTTTCTCAGATTTGATAATTTGGAGATAGGACCTCTAATTAAGTGAAGGTTTTGACTTACTCTTGATATAGAGGTGTTCTAAATTCAAGAGTAGGTTGTTCTTTTGGAGATTAACACTCTCCATCAGTGGTATTAGAGCAGGAGACATCAAAATCAAGGAAAGGAAGGTCCGGGCTGCTGCAGATTCAAGAAGTTCAACATTTGAAGAACAAAGAAGTGAAAGCTTGGAGTCAAAAGCCTGAGGAGAAGACTACTCGACATCAAGAAAGGCAAAAGGAGTCTAATTCGAAGTAAAGGTACATACATTGTTTGTAAAGCTTGAAGATTTCAATCTACAGGTGGATACAAGATGGGAGATGCTCTACAGATAGAGAAATTGGATAGGGAAAACTATCCTGCATGGTCAATGAGGATGGAAGCTCATCTTATGAGCAAAGATTTAATTGCTTACATCACAGGAGAAGAAGAGAAGCCACAGTTCAGAGATCCTAGTGTTCCAACTAGGGAAGAGTTAGCAGATCTCAAAAATTGGATGAAGAAAGATGCTCAAGCTAGGAGCATTATCTATATGGGAGTCAATGATTACTTGTTACCTCATATTAGAGGTCTTGAAAGTGCTACTGACATATGGAATGCTTTGGAGGAGCATTTCCAGAACACTACAAAGTCAAGGAAGGCATCCTTATGGGCAGAGTTTACTACCTTTAAGAAGAAGGCCTCTCAATCCATCTCAGACTATGTAACAAGGATGAAAGATATTGCAGATGCTTTAGGAGTTGTTGATGAAGACATTGAGGGGGATAAATTGGTAAGGCAAATTCTTACAGGGTTGAGAGGTGATGACAAATGGAAGCCATTTATTTTGTCTACAGAACTATCACTTGACCATTTCACTCCTGATTTAAATCAATTGTTAGGTCATATGCTAACATTTGAGCAGGATGTTAAAGGAGATGGTGACAAGAGTACAGGACATGCAATGTACTCAAAGGACAAGAAGAAGAATAGCAAAGGAAAACAACAAGCAGGTGAAGATGAAGGAACAACTACTCAAGCCAACTTCCTAAGAGGAAGAGGAGGTGGCAAAGGTAGAGGAAGAGGCAGGAACAACAAAGATGGAGGCAAAGCTTGCTGGATTTGTGGTAAGACAAATCACTTAGCTAATGATTGTTGGCATAATAATCAGAATAATGGTGGATACAATCAGAATTATAATACAAGAGGAAGAGGTGGCAGAAGTCAAAGAGGTAATTACAGAGGTAGAGGTGGAAGGAATTACTTTGGAAGAAATGCAGGTAGAGGATTCCAAAGTCAACAATACAACAACACCTACTACAATTATGCTTCAGATCAAAAGTAAGATACAACATTGATAATGAATGCAACTTGTGAAAGGCAGAGTGAAGATCAAAGAGTCTTCTACATTGACTCAGGGTGTAGCAATCACCTGAGTGGTAACATATCTTTGATGACTGATTTGGAAAGTAAAGTTTTTAATCATGTTGTTCAAGCAGGTGACAACACAAAGCACAATGTGAAGTCAATTGGATCAGTGAAGGCCAAGGATGGAAGCACCTTATTGAGTAAGGTTTTGTATGTTCCTACAATCCCTAAGAATTTGATAAGTGTAGGTCAAATTGTTGAAAAGGGATATGAAGTAAGGTTCACTAATGATGGAGTATATGTGGAAGATCCTAGCCAAGGGTATAAACAGATTGTTTCAGGGAAAAAGGAAGGAAGATTATTTACATTGAAGATTCAAGGCAACATTGGTCATGCTATGTTTACATATGGAGGTCATAAGATCTCTGAGTTAGATCTTTGGCACAAGAGGCTTGGACATTTCAATGAAAGAGGTATTAAAGATATGGTTAACAATGGTTCAGTACTTGGATTGCCTAATGTTGCAGGTCAACATATGACATACAAATGTGAGGCATGTCAATTAGGTAAGGCTCATAAGAACTCTTACTCCAAGCATGGTTTTATGCACTCAGAGAAGCTTGAGTTGGTACACACAGATGTGTGGGGACCATCAAAAGATTTCAGTATAAATGGATCAAGGTATTATGTGATTTATGTTGATGATGCTACTAGGTGGATCACTATCTATGTGATCAAAGATAAGTCAGAAGTGTTTAATACATTTAAACACTATCATGCATATGCAGAAAGAATTACAGGTCATAAGTTGAAGAGACTAAGGTCAGATGGAGGGGGAGAGTATTTCTCTAATGAGTTCAGTGATTACTTATGGAATGCAGGTATAAAAAGGGAAGTTACTTGCAGGTACTCTCCTCAACAAAATGGTGTTGCAGAAAGGAGGAATAGAACACTTGTTGAGTTTGCAAGATCCATGATGAAGGAGAAAAATTGCCCTAATTATTTGTGGGCTGAGGCTGTAAATACAGCCACTTATTTGGTCAATAGGTTACCATGTAAAGCCTTGCAGGGTATGACACCATATGAGGCTTGGTGGGGTAAAAGACCTACCTTGGATCATTGCAGAGTTTTTGGGTGTGTGGCATATGCATATGTGCCATCACAATTAAGACACAAATTGGAACCTAAAGCTGAAAAGTATGTTTTCATTGGCTATGATGATAAGCAGATGGGCTATAGATTGTGGAGTCCATCTACAAAGCAATTTATGGTTTCTAAAGATGTTACATTTGATGAACAAAACACTTGGTATGCAGGTACAATCAAAATCAATACAGATGATGAAGAAGAAGTGAGTCAAAGAAAAGGTAAATCAAAAGTTCAAATATTTGATGAGCAAGAGAATAATGAAGTGCAGGTTGAAGTGGAAGAGACACCAAGATTTGATCCTGAATGTGAAGAGCCAGAAACCTCAAGGAGTGGAGAACTCAGAAGGTCAACAAGAAATAGGTGGCAACCTACAAGGTATAGTTATGATACTTCATTTCTAGCCACAAAAGATTATGCTTATATGGTGAATACAGATGAAGACCCTTCTACATATGAAGAGGCAAAAGGTAAGGAAAAATGGGAGAATGCTATGCAGGAGGAATATGATGCACTATTGGAGAATAAAACTTGGGATTTGGTTCCTAAACCAAATAGTCAGAAGATTATTGGATGCAAGTGGGTCTATAAGACAAAAAGGTTTGCAGATGGAAGTGTGTCTAGATACAAAGCTAGACTTGTTGTCAAAGGCTTTGCTCAAACATATGGTATTGATTATGATGAGACCTATAGTCCTGTGGCAAAGATGACAACCATAAGGACACTTATTGCTATTGCTGCATGTAAAGGTTGGAAGCTATGTCAACTTGATGTGAAAAATGTTTTTTTTAATGGTTACATTTCAGATGATGTATTTATGGAGCAACCTCAAGGGTTCAGAGATAAAAGATATCCAGATCATGTGTGCAAGCTCAAGAGAGCTTTGTATGGCTTGAAGCAGGCCCCAAGGGCATGGAATTATAGACTTGTGAAGTTCCTAAAAGAACTTGGTTTTCAGGTGTCTAAAGCAGATAGTAGCTTGCTTGTCAAAGCAAGTGAAAATGGTTTCATATACATGTGCATATATGTTGATGATATAATTCTTACAGGTACAGATGAAGAAGGAATACAAAAGCTCAAGAGGCAAATGGAAAAGGAGTTCAAGATAAGTGACTTGGGAGACTTATCATATTTCTTGGGCATGGAGATTACATATACTCAACATGGAGTATTTGTGACCCAAGAAAGGTATTTGAAGAACTTGTTAATCAAGTTTAAAATGGATGATTGCAGGGTAGCACCTACACCAATGGAGGTGAATCATAAATTGAGTAAGTATGGAGGTGAAGAATTCGAGGACATGAGACAATATCAAAGTTTGGTTGGTAGTCTTATCTATGCTACTCTAACTAGACCTTATTTATCATATGCAGTAGGGGTTTTGTCTCAATTTATGCATTGCCCAAGGAAAGAACATTGGATTGCAGGACAAAGGGTGTTGAGGTACATTAAGGGTACACTCAATGAAGGTTTGTATTATGGGTTTACCTCAGATACAAATATCAAAATTTATAGTGATGCAGATTGGGCAGGTAATCCAGATGATAGAAGGTCTACATTTGGATATATGTGTTATGTGGGAGATAAACTTATCTCATGGTGTTCCAAGAAGCAACATACAGTTGCTTTATCTTCTACAGAAGCAGAGTATAAAGGCATGGTTGAAGCTGCAAAGGAAGTGATTTGGCTCAAGACCTTGATGAAGAGTCTTGACATTATGCATGGGGTACCAATCATATATGGAGATAACATGAGTTCATTGTATTTAGCTGCTAATCCTGTTTTTCATGCCAGGACCAAACATATTGAGATTCAGTATCACTTTCTAAGAGAGAAAGTGATGGATAAAGAGATTGAAGTAATCCATACTTCAACAAAAGATCAGATAGCTGATATGCTTACAAAAGGCTTGGATGGACCAAAGTTACAAAGGTTCAAAGACATGGCAGGTATAAAGAAAATAGTGAAGACCTCAATTGATGATTGAGGGGGAGCTGTTGGTGCACACCAATCACCAATTGAAGGCTTGAAAGGTTAAAGAGTGAAGGAAGGATCAACTATTGAAGCTTGGAAGAAAGACATATTCAGAGGATAAGAGAAGTGTACACATATGTACATTAGAATAGTCATAGGTGACTTAGATCTTTGTTTGAGTAAGAATCTTGTACAAATTGTCTATAAATACTTTGAGAAAAGTCGGGGCATGTATGAGAGCATATGTAGAAACCAAGATTGAGGAAGTTAGGAGTCAAGAGATAGAGAAAAGTTAGTTGAGTTAGCTCTCATCACTCAGTTGTAATTTTCTGAGTTAATGAAGAAATATTGCGCCCGATCTTTTCGTGTCTGCTCCTTCTGTGTTTGATCAATTGTGAAATCCTTTTGAGGATATCTAAGTTGTTAGTTAATGAGCCTGTGACCTGAATTTCAGAGTCTAATTGTAAACAGGCTAGGAGAATTGTGAGTAGGAACATTCATATGTGTTGAGTGTCTACAGTTCTCTGAAACAGGCGCAAATTTCGAGTTTAATCTTTTGGTCAGTGCTCACTCCATAGTTTAAAGTTTTGTGCAAGCAAACACTTAATCTTTAAGTTGGAAGGTGATCTACTCGTGGCTAAAAGCATTTGGCAAAACGGGTTAGATATTGTGAGAACTAAAGTTAAGAAGTTAGGGGTGTCTAAATTGACTTCTCAGAAGTGCAGATTCAGACATAGGTAACTTGTGAAGACAATTTCTCAAGTTATACTAAAGCTTATGAAGTAATTCAACTTGGAGGTGATGCGCAATCTCTAGGAGATGATTCGTACAAAGTTTCATCAAAAACTTTACACATTTGATAAGTCAATGTGAAGAAATTCTGCAGCAGACTTTTCTGTGTTTCATCTTCTTCACATATTTTCTCAGATTTGATAATTTGGAGATAGGACCTCTAATTAAGTGAAGGTTTTGACTTACTCTTGATATAGAGGTGTTCTAAATTCAAGAGTAGGTTGTTCTTTTGGAGATTAACACTCTCCATCACATATTCCCTCACAGGTAAGGGGAAAGCTAGACCCTAAGGCTGAAAAATGTATTTTCATTGGTTATGATTTGAACCAAAAGGGATACAGATTCTACAACCCCACAAACAAAGGGTTCAAGGTAAGCAGAGATGTTATATTTGATGAAAATGATTCTTGGTATGAGAATGAATGCAGGAAAGTGAGTCTACCCTATGACATGGAAGAAGATTTTCCAAAGCTTACCAAGGAAGAGCCAACTCAGCAAGAAGACTCAAGCTCAGATGATGATACAATAAATCTTGAAGAGTTCAAAGCTTGGAAATCCAAAGGAAAGATGAAGATGAAGCAATTAGAGGATAAGCCAGAAACTTCTACTCAAGCAATGAGGAGATCTCAAAGAGAGAAGAAGAAGCCTATCAGATTTGGGTATGACACATCACTTGTAACTAAACATTCTGTATATCTTGCAAAAGACTTGTTGAATGAAGAACCAGGTACCTATGAAGAAGCAATTACAAAGCCAGAATGGAGAGAAGCCATGGATGAAGAGATAGAAGCTCTCAAGGAAAGTGATACTTGGGACTTGGTACCCAAGAAGGATTCTATGAAGGTAATAGGATCCAGATGGATCTACAAATTAAAGAAGAATTCAGATGGAACAATAAACAGGTACAAAGCTAGGTTGGTAGCCAAGGGCTTTGCACAAACCCAAGGCATTGATTATGAGGAGACATTTTCTCCTGTGGCCAAGATGCCAACTATCAGAGTTTTGGTGAGTGTAGCTGCATCCAAGAATTGGAATATGTACCAATTGGATGTGAAGAATGCATTCTTGAATGGATGGATATCTGAAGAAGTCTACATGTCACAACCACCTGGCTATGAAGATCCAAAAAGGGTACATTATGTTTGTAAATTGAAGAAGGCTCTGTATGGTTTGAAGCAGGCACCTAGAGCATGGAATTACAGATTGACCACCTACCTCCTAGACCAAGGATTTGTGATGAGCAAAGCAGACACTTCTCTATTCATAAAGAGAAGTAGTACAGAGGTAATCTACTTATGTGTTTATGTTGATGACATCATCATTACAGGTAATGATGTCAATGGGATTAGACACATCAAAGGACAGATGATGAAAGAATTCAAGATTAGTGATCTTGGATTACTAAAATATTTTCTAGGTCTTGAATTAATCTACACAAATTCAGGTATCTACATCACTCAAAAGAAATATGTACAGGATATGGTCAAGAAGTTTGGTTTGCAGAATGCTAAGGAATCTACTACTCCAATGGAGGTTAACCAAAAGCTAAGTGCTCATGAAGGAGAAGAAATCAAAGACATTACAGGATATCAAAGTATGGTAGGCAGTTTGAACTATGCTACCTTGACAAGAATTGACATAGCATATGGAGTAAGTGTGCTTAGTCAATTCATGCACAAACCAAGGGTACCTCACCTAGAGGCAGCAAAGAAGATCATGAAGTATTTGAAGGGAACTCAAAGTCATGGTTTGTACTTTCCTTATACATCAGATATTGACATTAAAGTTTACTCAGATGCAGATTGGGCAGGATGCAAGGATGATAGGAGGAGCACCTCAGGCTACATTTGTTTTGCAGGAGATAAGCCTATTTCTTGGTCAGCCAAGAAGCAACCTACAGTGGCATTGTCATCCACTGAAGCAGAGTATAGAGGGCTTGCCAATGCAACTCAAGAAGCTATCTGGTTGAAGCTTCTATATACAGAGTTAGGTCTATTCACAAGACCACCTATTATCTTTGGAGACAACACTAGCTCTCTTCACCTTGCAGCAAATCCAATTTATCATGCAGGAACTAAACACATAGAGGTTCATTACCACTATGTGAGAGAGAAGCTACTTAGCAAAGAGATTCAATTGACATATGTATCTACTAATATGCAATGTGCAGATTTACTTACAAAGGCATTGGATGGAAACAAGGTATGCAGATTCAAATCTATGATTGGATTGCAGGAAGTAATTGAAGAATGAAGAAGAAGACTTAAGCCAAAGTGTTTGGCTTGAGGGGGAGCTGTTGGTGCAGGACAAGCCTACACACATTGGCTTGGAACCTTGGACTTATTGAAGATTAGCATGGATAAAGGTCTATCAAGGCTTCACTTAAAGCAAGGCTCATATGAACATATGCTTATATGTTCTTACCTTTTTACCCCTTGTAAAAGTCTAAGTGACTTGTCACTTGTTTGTAATCACTTGAAGTCATCCACCTACCTCATTAGTCGTGGAAATTTGAATGTTGGGATGGAGAGAATATCTCCCTACTTTTAGAGGAGAGATTCAAGGGAGCCTAAGTTTGAATTTCAAATTCAAATGAAGAACAAACTCCTATAAAAGTTGAAGAAGAAAAGTCGCGGGTTCACTCTCACT
>CM035434.1:81107900-81112900 GCA_020310875.1 Ceratopteris richardii
CATTTTACTTTATGTAAAAAGTCAATATGACTTCTTGTAATCTCACCTACATTCAAAAGTCGTGGAAATTAGAAGTTATGAATGGAGAGAATATCTCCATGTGATTAGATGAGAGATTTGAGGGAGCCTATATTTGAATTTGAAATTCAAACTCACTTTAAACTCCTATAAAAGTCAATGTAAAAGTCGCGGGCAGAGAGCTCACTCCCCGAGGCTAATCCAAGCAAATTAGTGAGTGTGTGAGAGCTACTATTGAAGCCTACACCTCTGAGTACCATTGGGCATCACTTTACATGCCAATGGGAATGTACATTTGATAGATTCAATACATATACTCATAGTTCTTAACTCTGTGTTTTCTGAGTCATTCACCTCAAAGTCTGTCAACTTCAACAGGGCATATCTCAAGATCTACTGAACCAAATTTGATGATCCAAGGCTCATTGAAACCAGCTCAAAGCATTCTACAACACTACAAAATTTCAAGTCATTCTATTCAGCCAATTGGGAGACATCGCTGTCGAAGTGATCACTGGTATATTTCTGTGTTGTTCCTAAAAAATCGGGGGTGTCCCTGATTTTGCTAAAGATCATGCTCAGTGTATAGTTTGTTATTTGGAGTGATTTAACTTGCTAATGGTAGCTTGTTAAGTTAATTTAATACTCCCAGAAGGAATTAAACCAATTGCAAGTGTGCTGGACACACTGAGCTTAGGACTGAGCAGGTGTCAATACAGGAATAGAAAGTTTTTTGGAGTTGTGAAGGTTCAAAATCATCTGTTTTGATTTGGTCATTACTCAATCATTTTGTAAAGCACATATATAGTTTCTTGGTGTCATTTGGAAGCTCAAGGAGTCTTCTAACCATATCTGAAGAGAAAAGAGGGCAGGTGTGAAGCAGGTCTAGCAGCACCAACTTGATCTTCTGATTGTACCCAGCCATCACATCCAACAGTGGTATCAGAGCAAATAAGGTAATCATGGGTGATGGTTTCCCTTCCTTCATTGACAAATTGGATAGGAATAACTACCAGGCATGGTCATTAAGAATGAAGACTTATCTACAAGGGAGAAGCTTGTATGGATACATATCAGGAGATGAGGAGTTGCCCTCATTCAAAACCAGAGGCCTACCTACAAAGGATGAGCATGAGAGACTTAATCAATGGTGTGCTAAAGATGCTTTGGCAAGGTCATATCTTCTAAACTCTATCTCTGATTTCCTTCTACCTCATGTTAGGAACTGTAAGACTTCCCAAGAGACTTGGGAAACCTTGTCAACATACTTCTCATCAAGCACAAGGGCCAGAAAGAATCAGCTATGGATTGAGTTTACAACTCTTAGGAAGCAATCAAAACAATGTGTCTCAGATTTTGTCACCAAGGTCAAAGACATTGCAGATAAACTTGCAAGTGTTGGAGAAGAAATTGAAGAAGAGCAAATAGTCAGACAAGTGATCAATGGACTCAAAGCAGATGACAAGTGGGAAAGCTTTACCACTGCAATGGACTTGTACATGGACATCCAAGCACCTGATCTAACAACTCTGATTGGACAACTATTCACACATGAAGCAAAGATCACAAAGAATGGAGAGCAATCAAAAGGTAACAATCCCTCTACCCTATATACAAATAAGAAGTCTAAAGACAAGGGTAAAAGTAAGAAAGTTGATGAAGAAGGATCCACCTCCCAAGCAAACTATGCAGGGAGAGGTAGATCATCTAGAGGTAGGGGCAGAGGAGGTAAGTCAGGTAGGGGGAGACCCTATAATCAATCTCCATGCAATATTGTGGCTTGTCTAACCATACTACAGATGAATGCTACAAGAACTACAAGAATCAAAGAGGAAGAGGTCACCAAAGAGGAGGATACTCTCAAGGCAGAGGCAGATTCAATCAATCTCAAGGCTACCATGGTTACAACAATAATTACAACAATAACTACAACAATAGCTACAATCACAATGGCAATTATCAAGGAGGATACAGGAACAGAAAGGATTACAACAATTATGCAGAGGATCAAGATGATTCCTTGTTGATTATGAACATGACATCTAAATCAGGTATCAATGATGATCATTTGTTCTATATTGACTCAGGTTGCTCTAACCATGTAGCTGGGAATGTTGCCTTACTCTCTGATTTGGAAGAACCTAAAGGCAAGCACCAAGTGCAGACAGGTGATGACACTAAACATTCAGTGGTTAAAGTAGGTAATGTCAAAACAAGTGATGGTAATCAGAATTTGCTAAGCAGAGTATTGTATGTTCCAACAATCACCAAGAATCTGATGAGTGTAGGTCAGATTGTTGAAAAAGGTCTACAGGTCAGGTTCACTCAACATGGTGCATATGTGGAGGATCCAAGACATGGATTCAGAAGGATAGCCAAGGGAGAGAAATCAGGTAGACTATTTACTTTTGAACTTGAGGATACTAAGAACATTGCATTATACAACTACAAGGACCAAACTCTATCAGAATTGGAGATGTGGCACAAGAGATTAGGTCACATTGGAGAGAGGACCATAAAGCAAATGAGTAGGGATCAATGTGTGCTTGGGATACCTAATGTATCCAAGCAACACATGATATACAAGTGTGGGGCTTGTCAATTTGGTAAGTCACACAGATTGCCATATACCAAAAAAGGTTTTATGCATGAAGACTACTTGGAATTGGTGCATACAGATGTTTGGGGACCAAGCAAGGAGCCATCCATATCTGGATCAAGGTACTATGTATCTTTTATAGATGATTATAGCAGATGGACTGTCTTGTACTTCATGAAACATAAAGATGAAGTATTTAATTGTTTCAAAAGGTATCTTGCATTAGTTGAGAATCAAACAGGTAGACATTTGAAGAGGCTAAGGTCAGATGGTGGTGGAGAATACTTCTCCAATGACTTTGAAGAGTTCTTGCAGGAAAGAGGCATCAAGAGGGAGATTACCACAAGGTACTCACCTGAACAAAATGGGGTAGCTGAAAGGAGGAATAGACTCATTGTGGAGACAGCTAGGTCTATGCTTAATGAGAAAAAATTACCAAATTATCTTTGGGCAGAGAGTGTATCTACTGCCACATACTTAATCAACAGGTTGCCATCAAAGACACTTGATGGAATGACACTCTATGAGGCTTGGCATGGTAAGAGACCATCTCTGGATCATTGCAAGATCTTTGGGTGTGTTGCATATGTGCATATTCCCTCACAGGTAAGGGGAAAGCTAGACCCTAAGGCTGAAAAGTGTATCTTTATTGGTTATGATTTGAATCAGAAAGGATACAGGTTCTATAACCCCTCAAATAAAGGCTTCAAGGTAAGCAGAGATGTCATCTTTGATGAAAATGATTCATGGTATGATAATGAGTGCAGGAAAGTTAGCCTACCTTATGATATGGAAGAAGACTTTCCAAAGCTTGTCAGGCAAGAACCAACTCAGAATGAGGACACAAGTTCAGATGATGAAGACACCATCAACATTGAAGAATTCAAGGCTTGGAAATCCAAAGGGAAGATGAAGATGAAACAACTTGAAGACAATCCAGAATCCTCAACTCAAGCTATGAGGAGATCTTCAAGAGAAAGAAGAAACCAATTAGGTATGGGTATGATACTTCACTTGTAACCAAGCACTCTGTATATCTTGCAAAGGATATCTTAAGTGAAGAACCAGGTACATTTGAGGAAGCCATTAATAAACCAGAATGGAAGGAAGCAATGGATGAAGAAATGGAGGCTCTCAAGGAGAGTGATATTTGGGACTTGGTACCCAAGAAGGACTCCATGAAGGTGATAGGATCCAGATGGATCTACAAACTCAAAAGGAACTCAGATGGTACAATAAGCAGGTACAAAGCTAGGTTGGTAGCCAAGGGTTTTGCACAAACCCAAGGCATTGATTATGAGGAGACATTTTCTCCTGTGGCCAAGATGCCAACTATCAGAATTATGGTGAGTGTAGCTGCATCCAAGAATTGGAACATGTACCAATTGGATGTAAAGAATGCATTCTTGAATGGATGGATATCTGAAGAGGTCTACATGTCACAACCACCTGGCTATGAGGATCCCAATAAGGTAAATCATGTGTGTAAATTGAAGAAGGCTCTGTATGGATTGAAGCAGGCACCTAGAGCATGGAATTATAGGTTGACAACCTATCTCTTGGATCAAGGATTTGTGATGAGTAAAGCAGATACTTCATTGTTTATAAAGAAGAACAATTCAGAGGTAATATACTTGTGTGTCTATGTTGATGACATCATTATTACAGGAAATGATGTTCAAGGAATTAGACACATCAAAGGTCAAATGATGAAGGAATTCAAGATCAATGATCTTGGATTATTGAAGTACTTCCTAGGCTTGAATTGGTCTACACAAATTCAGGTATATTCATTACTCAGAAGAAGTACATTCAGGACATGGTCAAGAAGTTTAATTTGTAGGAAGCTAAAGTCTCAAACATTCCTATGGATGGTCAACCACAAACTCAGTGCACATGAAGGA
The DNA here is from genome assembly GCA_020310875.1 of Ceratopteris richardii. Taxonomy (NCBI): domain Eukaryota; kingdom Viridiplantae; phylum Streptophyta; class Polypodiopsida; order Polypodiales; family Pteridaceae; genus Ceratopteris; species Ceratopteris richardii. Next base: position 81,112,422 of record CM035434.1, read on the forward strand.
GAAGAACTCAAGGATATTATAGGTATCAAAGTTTGGTAGGTAGTCTCAATTATGCTACCTTAACCAGGATTGATATATCATATGGTGTTAGTGTACTTAGCCAATTATTGCATAAACCAAGAGTACCACATTTGGAGGCAGCCAAGAAGATAGTAAAGTACCTAAAGGGAACACAAAAATCATGGTTTGTATTATCCATATTCATCAGACATTGACATCAAGGTATACTCAGATGCAGATTGGGCAGGTTGCAAGGATGACAGAAGGAGTACATCTGGTTACATATGCTTTGCAGGTGATAAACCAATTTCTTGGTCATCCAAGAAACAACCCACAGTAGCCCTATCATCTACTGAGGCAGAGTACAGAGGGCTAGCCAATGCCACTCAAGAAGCCATATGGTTGAAGCTACTATACTCAGAATTGGGTCTATATACAAGGCCACCTATCATATTTGGAGATAACACAAGTTCACTTCA
>CM035434.1:81123960-81126460 GCA_020310875.1 Ceratopteris richardii
CTCAATAGGACCAATGAGCAGCATGTCATCAACATAGACAACAATGATCAGAAGCACATCATTAGCACGTTTAACATATAAGGTGCTTTCAGTTGGACTGTTCTCAAAACCATGTGCAATCAGATAGGCATGTATCTTCTCATACCAAGCACGTGGTGCTTGCTTTAAACCATATAATACCTTCTTTAACCTGCAAACCTGGTTTTCATGCCCTTTCTGCACAAAGCCACGGGGCTGAAAAACATACACTTCTTCATGCAAGTCACCGTTCAGAAATGCTGTTTTAATGTCCAACTGATGTACATTCCAACCATGATGGGCTGCAAGTGCACAAATGCTCCGAACAGTAGTCATACGACATGTAGGTGCAAAGGTCTCATCAAAATCAATGCCTCTTTCTTGTGCATAACCCTTTGCAACAAGCCTAGCCTTATACGTGTCAACTGTACCATCAGGTTTACACTTCAGCTTGTATACCCACTTAGTGCCAATGGCCTTCTTGCTAGGAGGCAAGTCACATAAAGACCATGTACCATTCTTCATTATAGCATCATATTCAGATTGCATAGCAGCCATCCAATTTTCTGAGTTTTGTGCTTCATCAAAAGAAACAGGTCATTCTCATCACAGAGACTAGAAGCAGCCATAGCATAGCAATCTGATGCAAAGGAGGCACTATGAGAGCCTGAACGAGTACGATATGACAAAGGTGCATCTAATTTGTTGTCACGCAAAGTCTGCACCAGCCATTTTGGCATAGTTTTTGCTTGCTCAATATCAGCTCTCTCATCAACAAGTGCATCATGTAAATCTGCATCAGAAATGGAATGATCTGCATCATCATATGAAACTTGCAAAGGCTGAGAAGTTGCCTCATTAGGACCAGCACTAGCCTGTCCACCTGTAAAAAGAGGCATCAAAGTATCATACATGTCTTTGGAGCTAACAGATGTCTCCTTAGTACATGAAAGCAATGGCTGAATAGCATCTTCCACAAAGACAACATCACGGCTAACCAGAATGTGTTTAGTCTGTGGATGATACAGACGATAGCCTTTACTTTCAGAACTGTACCCAACAAAAATACATTTTACTGCCTTATCATCCAATTTTCTGCGATGTTGTTCAAGCACAAATGCATATGCCAAACAACCAAAAACACGCAGATGAGCAACAGATGGCTTGCGGTCATGCCAAGCCTCATATGGAGTGATAGACTGCAAAACTTTAGTGGGACACCTGTTCAGTACATATGCTACACACATGACAGCCTCAAGCCAGAAACTATGTGGTAAAGCCTGACTTTTGACCATGCATCTCGCCATCTCCATGAGTGACTTGTTCTTTCGTTCAGCAACTCCATTCTGTTGAGGTGTATACGCCACTGTACACTGGTGTTTTATCCCACGTTCAGCCAGAAATGCATTAAAATCTGAAGACATATATTCCCCCCCTCGATCAGAACGGAGGGTGCCCATTTTACATGCTGACAGATTTTCAGCCAAAACCAAAAACTGTTTGAAGCACATGAACACTTCGGACTTTGTTTTGAGTGGATATACCCATGCATGCCTGGAAAAATCATCAATGAAAGTCACGAAGTAAAGGTAATTTCCAAAAGAGGGTGTCTGCATAGGACCACAGACATCACTATGTACAAGCTGCAATTTTTGCGTAGCCCGAACTGAAGCAAAATTCAGATGACCAAAGCGTGCATGCCAAAGCTTTGCATCTGACATAGCCTGAGAATCATGAACTGCACATGCCGAATCATTCACAGTTCTTTCATAGTCTATGAGCTTATACAGCCCACAACATAAAATGCCAGAAGCAATAATCACATCACCATTTGAGAGATCATGGACTGTACACCTGTCATCAACGAATTTCACAACCAAGCCAATATTGGCTAATGCAAAAACTGATAACAGGTTCTTTTTTATCCCTGGCACAAATAAAGCATCTGAAAAAGTGAAAGAACTACCATCAGCAGTAGTCCGAATGATCTTACCAACTCCCATAACAGGATAAGAGGAGTTATTGGCACATGTGACAGTATTCCCTGTAGGGGCAGGCTCGAGTGAAGAGAAGAAACTGCGCTGCGAGGTAATATGTTTGGTCGCCCCATTGTCAAAGTACCAGACATCTGAGTCTACTACAGACATGCAATGATCATGAGAAGATGGGTCAAAACTGCAGACAGGTAAACGCCCATTCTTCTTCCTGCACAAGATTTGCAGACTCTGTTTTTGGTGTAGAGGCCTCTGCAACAACCATTCCAGCCTCTTTCTTCTTTGGCTCTTTAGCAGCCAATTTTGGACAGTTCTTTATAATATGATCATTTTCTTTACAGTACTTGCAGAACAATTTCTACTTTTCTGATTTCTTCTCATCTTTATCCTGGTTCTTCGATTGTGCAGCATTTGCAGATTTCTGCTTACTAGTAGAAGAGCTCCATTTTCCTTTGCCCTTCTGACTAGCCAGGAAAGCTTGATCTGCA
>CM035434.1:81133960-81136460 GCA_020310875.1 Ceratopteris richardii
GTGCCCATTTTACATGCTGACAGATTTTCAGCCAAAACCAAAAACTGTTTGAAGCACATGAACACTTCGGACTTTGTTTTGAGTGGATATACCCATGCATGCCTGGAAAAATCATCAATGAAAGTCACGAAGTAAAGGTAATTTCCAAAAGAGGGTGTCTGCATAGGACCACAGACATCACTATGTACAAGCTGCAATTTTTGCGTAGCCCGAACTGAAGCAAAATTCAGATGACCAAAGCGTGCATGCCAAAGCTTTGCATCTGACATAGCCTGAGAATCATGAACTGCACATGCCGAATCATTCACAGTTCTTTCATAGTCTATGAGCTTATACAGCCCACGACATTAAATGCCAGAAGCAATAATCACATCACCATTTGAAAGATCATGGACTGTACACCTGTCATCAACGAATTTCACAACCAAGCCAATATTGGCTAATGCAAAAACTGATAACAGGTTCTTTTTTATCCCTGGCACAAATAAAGCATCTGAAAAAGTGAAAGAACTACCATCAGCAGTAGTCCGAATGATCTTACCAACTCCCATAACAGGATAAGAGGAGTTATTGGCACATGTGACAGTATTCCCTGTAGGGGCAGGCTCGAGTGAAGAGAAGAAACCGCACTGCGAGGTAATATGTTTGGTCGCCCCATTGTCAAAGTACCAGACATCTGAGTCTACTACAGACATGCAATGATCATGAGAAGATGGGTCAAAACTGCAGACAGGTAAACGCCCATTCTTCTTCCTGCACAAGATTTGCAGACTCTGTTTTTGGTGTAGAGGCCTCTGAAACAACCATTCCAGCCTCTTTCTTCTTTGGCTCTTTAGCAGCCAGTTTTGGACAGTTCTTTATAATATGATCATTTTCTTTACAGTACTTGCAAAACAATTTTCTGCTTTTCTGATTTCTTCTCATCTTTATCCTGGTTCTTCGATTGTGCAGCATTTGCAGATTTCTGCTTACTAGTAGAAGAGCTCCATTTTCCTTTGCCCTTCTGACTAGCCAGGAAAGCTTGATCTGCAACACGCATAATGGACCTGTTCTGCCTGGACTGATCTTCCTGCAACAAAACAGAGACTAATTCCTTAAATGACAAGGCATTCGGATTTTCTTTCATCATCAACCGAAGAGTAGAGGCAAAACTCTGATATGAATCAGGATGACCATTCAGAACGGTCTGCACAAGTGAGCTATCTGGTATAACCTCATCAGCAGAAATCAATTGTTCCTTCACGTCTTTGATCTTTGTAAGAAAACTGTCCATAGAATCACCTTCATTCATGTGCTCACTCTCCAACTGTTTTCGGAGGTAAGCAACACGAGCCTCATTCCTAGCCTGGTACAAAGTGGTAAGTGTATCCCAAGCATCCTTTGCTCTTCTGCAAGAGTGAATGTGAGGAATAATGGCACGTTTGACGGACAAAGCTATCAATGCATATGCCTGGGCATCTCTACCATCCCAACGAATCTGTTCTGCAGTAGGTGCAACAGAAACAGCAACACGAACAGGAATCTGCGGAATATCATCTTCGACACCATCTTCATCAGCTCCAACACCTGTATTTGCAGTACCTGTCGTTACAGGTGTAACAGGACGTCTTTCAACACCCTGCACAATGTTCCACAATCCTTTTGCAACCAGTACATGTCGCATCATATAAGCCCATAATGGGTAGTTGGTACCATCCAACTTATCCTCAACAGCCAACATACGGAATACATCATTGCTTTCAGCCATGGCCAGTGACTAAAATACCTTGATGCAGAAAAATGACTATATCTCAAAAAGTTGAACGGAACTGCCCAGACGAGTTCTGCTAGACCTGTAGCAGACTTCGAGACGCTTAAACTGGCGAACAGAAACTGGTATATACCTTTGGCACAAAAGGACGAAATAGCCTGCACAAGCGCTGCGATAGTGCGTTCGGAGGCCGAAACGAGCTCAGATCGCGATTTCAGCACCACCAAATTTCGTGCGAATCTGACAGTGCAAACGGAGGAGTGTCGACGGCGCCCTAGAAGAAGTGACGACCTGCTGTGATACCAATTGTTGGAGTTAGACGTATGCGGAAGCACACCAACAACACAAAGAAGAAGAAGAAGCTTGGAGCACAACACACAAGACTGAATGTATTACTAGAGAATGTACAAAGATAAGTAGCCCATTAGGGCAATAGGCGTATATACAAGCTGAGGGAAAAAAACCTCCTAAAGAGGGAAAAAAGTGCCCCGGTGGTCCTAGAGTGTTCACACACATCAATACCTAAAAATATCAACATATCTATCTATGTATCTATCTATCTATCTATCTATCTATCTATCTATCTATCTATCTATCTATCTATCTATCTATCTATCTATCTATCTATCTATCTATCTATCTATCTATCTATCTATCTATCTATCTATCTATCTATCTATCTATCTATCTATCTATCTATCTATCTATCTATCTATCTATCTATCTATCTATCTATCTATCTATCTATCT
>CM035434.1:81141460-81216460 GCA_020310875.1 Ceratopteris richardii
CAGTGCTTGCGATAATAGATGCCACCACAGTGATCACTTCATCGAGAATGCCCGCAATCATAATTTGCACATCTTCTTGAATCGAGTGCTGAGAATCTTCCCGAGAAGAGGTTTCCTTGGAATCAGCAATGGACACACTGTGTTCCTATTGCCGGATGGGAGAAGACTGGGTAGACGAATCAAGGTGAATTGAGGTGGCAGTGTCGTGGAAAATTTCTTCTTCATTTCGTTCTGCTTTATTTCCAGCGGCAGAACCTTGTTCCTGACTTTCAGGAGGTGCTTATCTTTCTGCGTTTCCGGCGAAGGAGTTGGAAGATATCTTCATCATCATCTTCTTCGTCTTCGAGCACTTGGGGAGATTCTTCGTGATACAAAATTGGAGCTCTTGGCAAGGGTTGCACGGCTTGAATGGCTGGGAACAGAAAGGTAATGATATGCGGTAAACGCGAACGCAGAAGCTCTCCCTTGTTAACATGCTTAATAACCGTAATGCATTCACGGTGAATGCGCTGGAAATAGAACAAAGCTAAATTAACAGGCTCACGAGAAGCCATGTCAATCATCGAATAAAATGGGCGAGAGATGCCGTAAGTGATGGAGAGTGTTAATCTCCAAAAGAACAACCTACTCTTGAATTTAGAACACCTCTATATCAAGAGTAAGTCAAAACCTTCACTTAATTAGAGGTCCAATCTCCAAATTATCAAATCTGAGAAAATATGTGAAGAAGATGAAACACAGAAAAGTCTGCTGCAGAATTCCTTCACATTGACTTATCAAATGTGTAAAGTTTTTGATGAAACTTTGTACGAATCATCTCCTAGAGATTGCGCATCACCTCCAAGTTGAATTACTTCATAAGCTTTAGTACAACTTGAGAAATTGTCTTCACAAGTTACCTATGTCTGAATCTGCACTTCTGAGAAGTCGATTTAGACACCCCTAACTTCTTAACTTTGGTTCTCACAATATCTAACCCGTTTTGCCAATGCTTTTAGCCACGAGTAGATCACCTTCCAACTTAAAGATTAAGTGTTTGCTTGCACAAAACTTTAAACTGTGGAGTGAGCACTGACCAAAAGATTAAACTCGAAATTTGCGCCTGTTTCAGAGAACTGTAGACACTCAACACATATGAATGTTCCTACTCACAATTCTCCTAGCCTGTTTACAATTAGACTCTGAAATTCAGGTCACAGGCTCATTAACTAACAACTTAGATATCCTCAAAAGGATTTCACAATTGATCAAACACAGAAGGAGCAGACACGAAAAGATCGGGCGCAATATTTCTTCATTAACTCAGAAAATTACAACTGAGTGATGAGAGCTAACTCAACTAACTTTTCTCTATCTCTTGACTCCTAACTTCCTCAATCTTGGTTTCTACATATGCTCTCATACATGCCCCGACTTTTCTCAAAGTATTTATAGACAATTTGTACAAGATTCTTACTCAAACAAAGATCTAAGTCACCTATGACTATTCTAATGTACATATGTGTACACTTCTCTTATCCTCTGAATATGTCTTTCTTCCAAGCTTCAATAGTTGATCCTTCCTTCACTCTTTAACCTTCCAAGCCTTCAATTGGTGATTGGTGTGCACCAACAGCTCCCCCTCAATCATCAATTGAGGTCTTCACTATTTTCTTTATACCTGCCATGTCTTTGAACCTTTGTAACTTTGGTCCATCCAAGCCTTTTGTAAGCATATCAGCTATCTGATCTTTTGTTGAAGTATGGATTACTTCAATCTCTTTATCCATCACTTTCTCTCTTAGAAAGTGATACTGAATCTCAATATGTTTGGTCCTGGCATGAAAAAAAGGATTAGCAGCTAAATACAATGAACTCATGTTATCTCCATATATGATTGGTACCCCATGCATAATGTCAAGACTCTTCATCAAGGTCTTGAGCCAAATCACTTCCTTTGCAGCTTCAACCATGCCTTTATACTCTGCTTCTGTAGAAGATAAAGCAACTGTATGTTGCTTCTTGGAACACCATGAGATAAGTTTATCTCCCACATAACACATATATCCAAATGTAGACCTTCTATCATCTGGATTACCTGCCCAATCTGCATCACTATAAATTTTGATATTTGTATCTGAGGTAAACCCATAATACAAACCTTCATTGAGTGTACCCTTAATGTACCTCAACACCCTTTGTCCTGCAATCCAATGTTCTTTCCTTGGGCAATGCATAAATTGAGACAAAACCCCTACTGCATATGATAAATCAGGTCTAGTTAGAGTAGCATAGATAAGACTACCAACCAAACTCTGATATTGTCTCATGTCCTTGAATTCTTCACCTCCATACTTACTCAATTTATGATTCACCTCCATTGGTGTAGGTGCTACCCTGCAATCATCCATTTTAAACTTGATTAACAAGTTCTTCAAATACCTTTCTTGGGTCACAAATACTCCATGTTGAGTATATGTAATCTCCATGCCCAAGAAATATGATAAGTCTCCCAAGTCACTTATCTTGAACTCCTTTTCCATTTGCCTCTTGAGCTTTTGTATTCCTTCTTCATCTGTACCTGTAAGAATTATATCATCAACATATATGCACATGTATATGAAACCATTTTCACTTGCTTTGACAAGCAAGCTACTATCTGCTTTAGACACCTGAAAACCAAGTTCTTTTAGGAACTTCACAAGTCTATAATTCCATGCCCTTGGGGCCTGCTTCAAGCCATACAAAGCTCTCTTGAGCTTGCACACATGATCTGGATATCTTTTATCTCTGAACCCTTGAGGTTGCTCCATAAATACATCATCTGAAATGTAACCATTCAAAAAAGCATTTTTCACATCAAGTTGACATAGCTTCCAACCTTTACATGCAGCAATAGCAATAAGTGTCCTTATGGTTGTCATCTTTGCCACAGGACTATAGGTCTCATCATAATCAATACCATATGTTTGAGCAAAGCCTTTGACAACAAGTCTAGCTTTGTATCTAGACACACTTCCATCTGCAAACCTTTTTGTCTTATAGACCCACTTGCATCCAATAATCTTCTGACTATTTGGTTTAGGAACCAAATCCCAAGTTTGATTCTCCAATAGTGCATCATATTCCTCCTGCATAGCATTCTCCCATTTTTCCTTACCTTTTGCCTCTTCATATGTAGAAGGGTCTTCATCTGTATTCACCATATAAGCATAATCTTTTGTGGCTAGAAATGAAGTATCATAACTATACCTTGTAGGTTGCCACCTATTTCTTGTTGACCTTCTGAGTTCTCCACTCCTTGAGGTTTCTGGCTCTTCACATTCAGGATCAAATCTTGGTGTCTCTTCCACTTCAACCTGCACTTCATTATTCTCTTGCTCATCAAATATTTGAACTTTTGATTTACCTTTTCTTTGACTCACTTCTTCTTCATCATCTGTATTGATTTTGATTGTACCTGCATACCAAGTGTTTTGTTCATCAAATGTAACATCTTTAGAAACCATAAATTGATTTGTAGATGGACTCCACAATCTATAGCCCATCTGCTTATCATCATAGCCAATGAAAACATACTTTTCAGCTTTAGGTTCCAATTTGTGTCTTAATTGTGATGGCACATATGCATATGCCACACACCCAAAAACTCTGCAATGATCCAAGGTAGGTCTTTTACCCCACCAAGCCTCATATGGTGTCATACCCTGCAAGGCTTTACATGGTAACCTATTGACCAAATAAGTGGCTGTATTTACAGCCTCAGCCCACAAATAATTAGGGCAATTTTTCTCCTTCATCATGGATCTTGCAAACTCAACAAGTGTTCTATTCCTCCTTTCTGCAACACCATTTTGTTGAGGAGAGTACCTGCAAGTAACTTCCCTTTTTATTCCTGCATTCCATAAGTAATCACTGAACTCATTAGAGAAATACTCTCCCCCTCCATCTGACCTTAGTCTCTTCAACTTATGACCTGTAATTCTTTCTGCATATGCATGATAGTGTTTAAATGTATTAAACACTTCTGACTTATCTTTGATCACATAGATAGTGATCCACCTAGTAGCATCATCAACATAAATCACATAATACCTTGATCCATTTATACTGAAATCTTTTGATGGTCCCCACACATCTGTGTGTACCAACTCAAGCTTCTCTGAGTGCATAAAACCATGCTTGGAGTAAGAGTTCTTATGAGCCTTACCTAATTGACATGCCTCACATTTGTATGTCATATGTTGACCTGCAACATTAGGCAATCCAAGTACTGAACCATTGTTAACCATATCTTTAATACCTCTTTCATTGAAATGTCCAAGCCTCTTGTGCCAAAGATCTAACTCAGAGATCTTATGACCTCCATATGTAAACATAGCATGACCAATGTTGCCTTGAATCTTCAATGTAAATAATCTTCCTTCCTTTTTCCCTGAAACAATCTGTTTATACCCTTGGCTAGGATCTTCCACATATACTCCATCATTAGTGAACCTTACTTCATATCCCTTTTCAACAATTTGACCTACACTTATCAAATTCTTAGGGATTGTAGGAACATACAAAACCTTACTCAATAAGGTGCTTCCATCCTTGGCCTTCACTGATCCAATTGACTTCACATTGTGCTTTGTGTTGTCACCTGTTTGAACAACATGATTAAAAACTTTACTTTCCAAATCAGTCATCAAAGATATGTTACCACTCAGGTGATTGCTACACCCTGAGTCAATGTAGAAGACTCTTTGATCTTCACTCTGCCTTTCACAAGTTGCATTCATTATCAATGTTGAATCTTCCTTTTGATCTGAAGCATAATTGTAGTAGGTGTTGTTGTATTGTTGACTTTGGAATCCTCTACCTGCATTTCTTCCAAAGTAATTCCTTCCACCTCTACCTCTGTAATTACCTCTTTGATTTCTGCCACCTCTTCCTCTTGTATTATAATTCTGATTGTATCCACCATTATTCTGATTATTATGCCAACAATCATTAGCTAAGTGATTTGTCTTACCACAAATCCAGCAAGCTTTGCCTCCATCTTTGTTGTTCCTGCCTCTTCCTCTACCTTTGCCACCTCCTCTTCCTCTTAGGAAGTTGGCTTGAGTAGTTGTTCCTTCATCTTCACCTGCTTGTTGTTTTCCTTTGCTATTCTTCTTCTTGTCCTTTGAGTACATTGCATGTCCTGTACTCTTGTCACCATCTCCTTTAACATCCTGCTCAAATGTTAGCATATGACCTAACAATTGATTTAAATCAGGAGTGAAATGGTCAAGTGATAGTTCTGTAGACAAAATAAATGGCTTCCATTTGTCATCACCTCTCAACCCTGTAAGGATTTGCCTTACCAATTTATCCTCCTCAATGTCTTCGTCAACAGCTCCTAAAGCATCTGCAATATCTTTCATCCTTGTTACATAGTCTGAGATGGATTGAGAGGCCTTCTTCTTAAAGGTAGTAAACTCTGCCCATAAGGATGCCTTCCTTGACTTTGTAGTGTTCTGGAAATGCTCCTCCAAAGCATTCCATATGTCAGTAGCACTTTCAAGACCTCTAATATGAGGTAACAAGTAATCATTGACTCCCATATAGATAATGCTCCTAGCTTGAGCATCTTTCTTCATCCAATTTTTCAGATCTGCTAACTCTTCCCTAGTTGGAACACTAGGATCTCTGAACTGTGGCTTCTCTTCTTCTCCTGTGATGTAAGCAATTAAATCTTTGCTCATAAGATGAGCTTCCATCCTCATTGACCATGCAGGATAGTTTTCCCTATCCAATTTCTCTATCTGTAGAGCATCTCCCATCTTGTATCCACCTGTATATTGAAATCTTCAAGCTTTACAAACAATGTATGTACCTTTACTTCGAATTAGACTCCTTTTGCCTTTCTTGATGTCGAGTAGTCTTCTCCTCAGGCTTTTGACTCCAAGCTTTCACTTCTTTGTTCTTCAAATGTTGAACTTCTTGAATCTGCAGCAGCCGGGACCTTCCTTTCCTTGATTTTGATGTCTCCTGCTCTGATACCACTGATGGAGAGTGTTAATCTCCAAAAGAACAACCTACTCTTGAATTTAGAACACCTCTATATCAAGAGTAAGTCAAAACCTTCACTTAATTAGAGGTCCAATCTCCAAATTATCAAATCTGAGAAAATATGTGAAGAAGATGAAACACAGAAAAGTCTGCTGCAGAATTCCTTCACATTGACTTATCAAATGTGTAAAGTTTTTTATGAAACTTTGTACGAATCATCTCCTAGAGATTGCGCATCACCTCCAAGTTGAATTACTTCATAAGCTTTAGTATAACTTGAGAAATTGTCTTCACAAGTTACCTATGTCTGAATCTGCACTTCTGAGAAGTCGATTTAGACACCCCTAACTTCTTAACTTTGGTTCTCACAATATCTAACCCGTTTTGCCAAATGCTTTTAGCCACGCGTAGATCACCTTCCAACTTAAAGATTAAGTGTTTGCTTGCACAAAACTTTAAACTGTGGAGTGAGCACTGACCAAAAGATTAAACTCAAAATTTGCGCCTGTTTCAGAGAACTGTAGACACTCAACACATATGAATGTTCCTACTCACAATTCTCCTAGCCTGTTTACAATTAGACTCTGAAATTCAGGTCACAGGCTCATTAACTAACAACTTAGATATCGTCAAAAGGATTTCACAATTGATCAAACACAGAAGGAGCAGACACGAAAAGATCGGGCGCAATATTTCTTCATTAACTCAGAAAATTACAACTGAGTGATGAGAGCTAACTCAACTAACTTTTCTCTATCTCTTGACTCCTAACTTCCTCAATCTTGGTTTCTACATATGCTCTCATACATGGCCCGACTTTTCTCAAAGTATTTATAGACAATTTGTACAAGATTCTTACTCAAACAAAGATCTAAGTCACCTATGACTATTCTAATGTACATATGTGTACACTTCTCTTATCCTCTGAATATGTCTTTCTTCCAAGCTTCAATAGTTGATCCTTCCTTCACTCTTTAACCTTCCAAGCCTTCAATTGGTGATTGGTGTGCACCAACAGTAAGTGCATTTCTGTAAATTAAGAATAGCAACGAGAAATTGCAAGGCGGTACGTTCAGGGTCAGGGCGACACAAAATGGCGTATTCATTCGAGGAGGATCATGGGAATAATTCTACCATAGTCGCAATAGGAAGGAGAGGCCCATTCTCCACGCCTTCTATGGGCAAATGGAATGCTGCAGCGAATGATGCTAAGGTGATGACAACGCGAGATGGTAAACATGTAATTGGCCAACTCTGCTCGGTAGGAGGAGTGGCGACAATGGCTGCAATAATTTGTGCATAATAAGGATGACACTCCACTGAATGCCAAGGCAATTCAGCGAAGTTCAACAAGCCGCAGATACGCAAGAACTCACTCACGTCATGAGGGAGTCCGTCACGGAATGTAGCAAAATTAGCTAACGCTTCCATGTTGCGTACGCGAAAGCACAAAGACACGAATACACAGTAAACACAGAAAACACAGAGCACACGGACACAATAGCGATTAAGAGCGAAAAGAAGAGGATTAAGTAGACACTCGACAATGGGAAGCGATCAGAAATACTTAATCATCATGCGATGTTGAGATGATAACCTTCATAATTACGGCGGGCATGCATGAACAGAATCAATAACAGAAGGCGGCGATTAATTATGATTATGTATCAAAACGAGGAACTTATGGTCTTATTCAATTAACACACAAAAATAAAAAGAAAGTAAATAACACATAGAAAACTAAGAACACGTCAGCGGGGATCAGGCGCTTGGTGATACGCCCGCAATTTTGAACCATTGATCACTTTAGGAAGGGGAACTCCAGTCAAGGTAGTCAACCGAAAAGTAGCTGGTCCCACTTGCTCACTAATCCGGTAAGGTCCGAACCACCGTAATTTAAATTTTCCAGCAGAACGATTTGATTTAGCATTATAAAAGAGCACAAGTTGTCCCACCGTAAACACAAGAGTCTTGAGGAAACGATCATGAGTCCGGGCTTGCCGCAACTGAACTTCTTGAAGAGTTAGAAAGCTTTCCCAACGATATTCATCCAAGTTTCTGAGTGTTTCCAACCGAAATGGCAAAGAGTCTTCGGGTAACAGCTTCTGAGTTATGGCCACGCGTAAGCTTGGCACGACAATCTCCATAGGTGCGATTGCTTCCATCCCATAAGCAAGCTTGAAAGGAGTTAGTCCGGTTGCAACTTTGTATGTAGTCCGGTATGCCCATAAGACTGAAGGTAGTAACTGATCCCATCTTTCTGGTGATTCCACAATCAATTTGCGAAGCATACTTAACAGTGTCTTGTTGGTACTTTCAGCTAAACCATTAGCACGATGATAATATGGGGAACTGAATTTATGCAGGATTTGAAAATTATGCATTAGTACTTGCATTAAATTGTTAGCAAAATGTGTTCCTTGATCTGTCACAAGTTCCAGAGGTAATCCATAACGCTGAAAAACATCCTTCATCAGGCACTTTGCCACCGAAATAGCTGTAGCGGACCGTAAGGCCCAAGCTTCTGCCCACCTGGTAGCGTAATCTGTACAGGTCAAGATGTAACGATTGTTGCTAAGGGTTGCTTGAGGTGTGATTGGTCCAATAAAATCAAGACCCCACTTCTGGAAAGGTTCCAAAGGTAATACAGGTTGTAGAGGAAAAAAGTGTTTCTGTAATGGCTGTCCAGATCGCTGACAAGTGTCACACTGTTGCACAAATTGAACTACATCTTTGTAGGCAACCAAAACCCACTTTGCAAAATCTTCCGATGAGTGAGATCTGTAGCAAAATGTCCACCGGAGGGTATTGAATGTGCCATAGTGATGACTGAATTTGCTTCATGTGGCGGAATACAGCAAAGCAAGACACCCGTGTGATCCATATAGTATAACTGGCCTACCAGCAACCGGAATTTGCGACTATAAACTGCAATCTTCCATCGCATAGTAGGTGGTGTATGCAGAGGAAGACATCCATCAGTCAGAAAAGTTAATAATGTATCAGAATAGGAAGGCGGCACAAGATGTTCGGGAGATTCATCAGGAGCTGGTTTAGCAGCGTAAATTTTTGGTGTGGTATCATCAACACCCATTGGAGCTTCGTCGGAATCCAACCGAGAGAGAAAGTCTGCTAAGGCATGGGTTGTACCTGGTCAATGAATCACTTTGTAGTCGAACTCTTGTAGCAATAAGACCCAACGAGCTAAGCGACCACCTAAATGTTGCTGCCGGACCAGATATACCAGTGCAGCATGATCCACATGAAAGGTGAATTTTCGGCCTAGCAAATAATGCTTGAACTTCTTTACAGAATATACCAATCCAAGACATTCTCGTTCAGTCACAGAATAATTCCTTTCCGCAGGAGCAAGTCGGCGACTTGCATAGTAGACAGGCCGAAACCATTTTTCCATTTGCTGCATTGAAACACTACCAATTGCTATATCCGATGCATCTACAAAGACATGGAATGGGCGGTCCCAATCAGGAGGTTGCAAAATGGGAGCCTGCGTCAATAATCCTTTTAGACGATTGAATGTAGTTTGGCATTCCAGAGTCCATTCGAACTCTCGTGGAGTACTAGTCATTAGCCAATTTAGTGGTGTTGCTAAATGGGCAAGCCACCGTAGATGCCTGCCATGCCACCGGATTTGACCCAAGAAGCGCATAACCTCTTTCGGTGTTGTAGGAACGGGTGCTTCCAACACAGCTGCGACTTTATCTGGATCAACTTGGATACCTTGTGCCGATTCCAAGGAGTTTACCACAAGACACCGCAAAAACAGATTTTGTCGGGTTGAGACAAAGTCGGTATTCACGGCATTTCTCAAAACAGCACCGTAAATGATACAGGTGCGCCACAATCTTTTCGAATAAGGAGAAGTCATCTAAATAGACTTGCATAAAAGTGGTTAGGTAGGGTGAAAAAATTTCTTGCATACAACGTTGAAATGTGCTGGGAGCATTCCGTAACCCAAACCACATGATCGTACAAGCAAAAACACCCCAGTTTGTAATGAAAGTTGTTTTCAATATGTCTTGTTCAGCCATTCTGACCTGGTTATAACCACTGTAACCATCCAAAAAGGAGTACATCTCATGCCCGGCCACTATGTCAAGCATTGTGTCAAGAAAGGGGAGAGGAAACAGATCAGGTATCGTGGTCACATTCAATTTCCGATAATCCACACAGATTCGTAGCTGTTATTTTTCTTAGGAACAATAACGATCGGAGATATCCATTCAGCATGTTCTATTGGTACAATGAATCCCACCTTCAATAACCTATCGATCTCTGCTTTGACCTGTGCTGCATAATTGGGATTCATACGGTAACTAGATTGTTTAATTGGCTTCGCTTTCGGCTTAAGCACGACTCGATGTTGATAGATTCGCAGATCAAGACCCTTCATATCGCGGTAATCCCAGGCAAAAACATCAGAAAATTCTCGCAAGAGTTGGATCAAATCTTCTTGAAAGGCCTCGGACAATCCTGCCTTAATTTTAACAGGACGGGGGTTGTTTTCATCACCCAAATTATAGGTCACTAACTGGTCTTTCGGGACATAAAATTGATGAGGTTTCCCCAAGTCATCAGCTGGTTGTATAAGTTGATGTAGAGTAGCTCCATCCATAGCAGCATTATCATCTGCATTTGTTCCTCCGATCACAGGAACAACCGTACAGGCTGCCAGACTCCAGTTATCTATAACAGCTTGAAGATCTATAATGCTTAAGGAAATCAAATCTTTATTGTTCTACAGAAACACCTCTTCTTCATCATCAGATAAGCCATCCAACATGTGGATTGGCTCCGCTACATAGGGTCTGGCATGAAGTTCACAGGGCTGAATGGCATCTAGTTTGACAACATATTTACGATGGTTGTCTTTGAAAGTCAATTCCTGCGCTGACCAATCCTGTATAACTTTGGCTTGTTTCAACCATGGTCGATCGAATAGAAGATTATAGTCGAGGCTGGACTCTGGTAGTTCTAACACTACGAAGGTCATTTTAAACGTGGTACCCTGTAAAGTAATGGGGATATTCCTTACAAGTCCGACGGGATGAACTCGGGATTGATCTGCCATTCTGACAAAGAATTGAACGGGCTCGATTTGGGTCCATCCTAACTTCTTGCAGAGAGCTGCAGTTGCTATGTTCACACCGGAACCACCATCGATTAAGAGTTGCGTAATCTTGTGATTTTTATGCCAGATAGTGATTAAAGGGACCGAATGATCCACCGTAGAGTCAGTTTTCGATTGTATTGTTGCGATCGTCGGAGTATTGGGAGATTCCGGACTAACTTGTTGTTGAAATTGCTGCCTAACTCCGGGCACCAAGGCGAGTAGTTGCCCCAAAGGGAGCGTAATTGAAGCCTTTGAGAGAATATCCCATACCTGGTCTGTTGGAATTGCATTCTTCACTAGTTCCGATGATGATTCTCCTGTTACCGGAGTAGAGTCTTGTTCATGTGCTTTCCCATTTGGCAGGGGAACTGGTGTCACCGGAATTGGATCAAGGAACACGGTAGGCTCTTTGGCGGTCCATTGGATGGCTTTGGTATACATTCAATGCTGTTCACGGATGCCCGGTTCAAACACCTTAGCTGCGGGTTGCAATTGCTTACTGGATCTTGTCTGGACCACTGCTGCTTGTGATTCCACTGGGAGATATAGACCATGTTGGTCATCGGGTTTTGACGCTCTTTCTTTCGTTGGTCATATTCAGCTGCATCCTTGCAGAATCTCCGGATTTGGCCAAGCTCACCACAAAAATGACATCGGGGTGGAGGTAGAGAAGTATTTTTCGGTGATGTACCTACCTGCCAACAATTTGTATTAAAGTTGGTATTCCGTTGTCCTCGGTAATTCCTATAACCTTGCGACTGATTGTTTCGCATCTGCGGTGGCACATAGTGAGTTGCTGGCTGTCTTGGTTCTTGTATAATGGCATTTACAGCTGCTCGTCCCTGCACTTTGGCATTATACGCACAATTTTTGGTTGAGTGTCCGATGGTATTGCAGATGGCGCAATACGTCTGATTAAGGGCACAGGTGGCACTGGTGTGCCCAAGGTTTTTGCACTTAGTACAATACATTTGTTTAGCCTGATCATCTATACCATGCTTACTGGCCTTCAGTCATTCTAAGTCTTCGGTGAATCCCCCAACCTTATGCTCTAGTTGCAGGGCCATTGCAATAACAGCATCTAGTGTCATAGCTCCCACACAGCGGATGATCATGATTTGCCTTAGCTGTGGGGTCAAACCATTAATGAACCATTGGGTTATCACATCATCCGGCAGGTTGGCATGCGCCGGAGGCAGTTGTCTTAAATGAGTTCTAAATAATGTGGCGTATTCTTGAACAGTTTGGTGCAGCTTCTGTCGATTGTTCTGCAGATAGTCGAAGATTTCGGCAGGGTTTTTCTTCAACCGGAACCGCTGTAAAAATGCATCCCTTACCGCCTCATAGGTAACGAAATGATTGAAATCATACTCTGTTAACCATCTCGCTGCTTCATTGACTAATGTAGACTGGAATAAGATGGCCTTGTATGTCGGATCGGGTGGATGGTTTAGCACGGCATAACTTATCTCAAAAGTACGCACATGGGCATCAAGGTCATCACCTGGAAATCCTTCGAACTTTGTGTAAGTTACCCCTGTTGGAACTAGTCGCAGTGGAAGGGGTTGTTGCTGTTGCTGTTGTTGTTGTTGTTGTTGACCACTCATGGTGCTAGTAGTGGTACCATTGCGGGAGTATCACACGGTCACCGAAAAACTGTAAAGTCTCTGCAACTGGGACCGAACTGTCACCGGAGTTTATCAAACTTTCCCCAAAACAAGGTATTCTTTCACCAGCAATGATCTCTCTGGGTAACACCACTTTATCCTCGAAAAAATTCGAATCCTGACCAGACGGTGTCGGGTCAACTACGCACTGTGTCTCTGTACACTCCGAAGTTACTATACCTTATGCACACTGCACCGAAATTACACCGGAATCTATCGGAATTTCCTCTTGTGTTGCCAGAATTCTACCAGAATCGCTACTAACAGACTTTGTTCCTTCGACAACTAGACTTAACCGGTCTATGCTTCTGCTGACTGGGGGTGTCCCTAACAAATTTGGTATTGTCCAGGGATGCTGGTCTCTCCTGTACTTCGGATACGACTCGCCGAACCGAGTAACCGGCATATATCACATCTGCACTACTTACGTACTACTCCACCTTACTATTGATTCACAATCTATGGCCACTTTCCCACAAACGGCGCCAGTGTTAAAATGCACTTTTACATTACAGGCATTTTAAGTTCTTTTGGGTTCTTGGGAGTGGTACAGGTCTGATAAATCAGAGGCCTTGTAACTTGATTTTCCCAATTAACTTATCTAAACTGTAGTACATTAACATTCAAAACTCCGTTTAATCCAAATTACTGTCAAATCACTGGTTAGTCTTCTCACAGATTATTGTTCATGCCCAGATTAATACTTTCTCAGTACGTAGCACTGGGGTTATTCATTACCGTAACACAGACTTATAATCCTAAATGTAATGGACTGTGTTAATCACAAGTTAATGTAATTAAACAAAGATGAAAACAGTAATACTCAGACTTCTCGAACACTGCACTATAGCAACTTCCCAGACCGCAATCGCCCAGACAGATAGTCTCGCAATACTGCTCGTCCTTTCCGGAACGTCACCACAATGCCTTTTTATTAGTTGATAAGTCGATACATCTCTTCACACGACCTTTCGGTTCGTGCGGAATATGAAACCTTTCGGTTCACACGGGATAGGAAACTATAGGAATTATGAAAATACAAAATGCCAATCCGGCAGCTCACACTATCTATGTATCTATCTATCTATCTATCTATTTATCTATCTATCTATCTATCTATCCATCTATCTATCCATCCATCCATCTATCTATCTATATATCTTATATCTATCTATCTATCTATCTATCTATCTATCTATCTATCTATCTATCTATCTATCTATCTATCTATATCCATCTATGTATCTACCTATCTATCTATCTATCCGTCTCTCTCTTTCTCTCTCTCTCTCTCTCTCTCTCTCTCTCTATATATATATATATATATATATATATATATATATATATATATATATATATATATATATATATATATATATATATATATATATATATATATATATATATATATATATATATATATATATATATATATATATATATGTGTGTGTGTGTGTGTGTGTGTGTGTGTGTGTGCGCATCTATTGATCTATGCATCTATCTATCTATCATCTATTATCTATCTATCTATTTATCGATCTATCTATCTATCTATGTATCTATCTATCTATCTATCTATCTATCTATCTATCTATCTATCTATCTATCTATCTATCTATCTATCTATCTATCTATTTGTTTATCTACCTACCTATCTATAAATCTATATGTCTACCTACCTATCTATAAATCTATATGTCTATCTATCTATCTATCTATCTATCTATCTATCTATCTATCTATCTATCTATCTATCTATCTATCTATCTATCTATCTATCTATTTGTTTATCTACCTACCTATCTATAAATCTATATGTCTACCTACCTATCTATAAATCTATATGTCTATCTATCTATCTATCTATCTATCTATCTATCTATCTATCTATCTATCTATCTATCTATCTATCTATCTATCTACTATCTTTCTATGTATCTATCTATCTCTCTATTTTTCTATGTATGTTATCACGAGGAAGGAGACAAGGAAGAGAGCTCATTCACGTACTCTCACACTCAAAGAGAAGCACACACAGAGATCAAGGCAAGGAAGAATGATGTTCTTATGCTTCTTCTATTAATTAAAAGGAATGTATATCTCAAACCAGAACAACAATACAAGTGCAATTTATAAAGAATAATGCATAGTGAAAATCCTAATGTCTATGAATGAGTGAATTTTCAAGAAGGAAAATGTGCCATCAATCTCACTAGATAAATCTAGTAAAGCTCAATGAAGCATCCATCACATACACTTGTGTGACCACTATACATCTTAGAGAAATGAAAAAGTGACATGTGTCATCCTAGATCATTGCATGTTGATCTTGATATCTCAAAACTCCCCATCAAGCTCAATGCCATGTCCTATAATCCAAGCATGTTCCAAAAAGTCTTCAACTTCGTTGCTCCAAGTGCTTTAGTGAAAATATCATCAACTTGCTCATCTACCCTCACATAAACAAGGTCAATATCACCTGCTAATACCTTTTCCTTGATGAAATGATAATGCACCTCGATTTGTTTTGTTCTAGCATGAAACAGATGGTTTTGTGCTAATTGTATGATATTAAGTTTATCATAATAGATGGTCATAGGCTTTTGCACTTCCACACCTAAATTTGTAAGTATCTCTAGCCATGATACTTCACATGCTACCAATGGAGCACCTCTATACTCAGCCTCAGTACTCAACAAATCAATAGTGGGTTGCTTCTTCCTACTCCATGTAATAGTTGCACTTCCAAGTGAGAATAGAAGCCACTATTACATTTTCTATCTGGAGTACTACAACCCAATCTACATCAATGTGTCCATGACCCTGCAATTGTACACTCACTACAAGAATAACGGGGGTGTAGCAACACCCTTGATTTAAAAAAAGCAAGTATCGTCGGTTATGCAACACTTCTTTAAAAAATCATCGCATAAGTGACATTCAAGAAAAAAACCCGAAAAATAAATCGGGGTAGTCGCATATGCAAGGGTCAGTGTCACTTATGGGGTGCTTGGCGCTAGCATCGCTAAGAGCATCAAAGGCTAGTGACGCTTCTAGTGACGCATGCAAACTACCTGCAATGCCTGGGTGTCGCATAAGCGATGGTGTAAGAGTTGAAAAAAATCAGCTTTTTCGAACACATTTGTGCTAGGATTGAGCAAATGAACGAAGATGAAGAGCGAGTGAGAGCGAGCGTGCCAGTTGCAAGCAAGTCCCGAGGTAGGTACACACACACATACATACACATATGTGCATACACACACATTCACACATGCATACACACATACATACACATATATACACATATACACACATACACATGCACATATGCATACACACATGCATACACACACATGCATACACATACATACACAGACATACACATACATACACACATATGCATACACACACATATATACAAATATATACACATACACACATATAAATACACATACATACACACATATACACACACATACATACACACATATACACAAACATACACACACACATACATACATATATACACACATATATATACACACATATACATACACATATATACACACACATATACACACACAAACATACACACATATACATACACACACACATATACACATATACACACATATATACACATATACACACATATACATATATATACACATATGCACACACACACACATACATATAGACAAACACACACATATACACACACATATACACACACATAAACACGTATATACACACACATTTACACATACACACACACATACATACATATATACACATATACACACATATATAGACACACATACATACACACATATACACACACACATACACGCTTATACATACACACATATACACACACACATACACACATACACACATATACACACACATACATACACATATAGACACAAACATACACACATATATAGACACATACACTTATATACACACACATATATACACACATACACATACACACATGTTCATACATATACAGACATACACATACACACACATGCATACACACATACACATATAGATACTTGCACATAGACACCCACATATCCACTCACATACATACATAAACATGCATACACACATATGCTTACACACACATACATACACACGCATGCACATACATACATGCACATGCATACACACATATACATACACACATATGCACATATGCATACACAAATATACATATACATATACACACATATAAATACACACACATATACATACACACACATATACATAGAGAGACACACATACACACATATACACATGCATACACACAAACATACACACATATACACATATAAAAACACACATACACACACTATAAATACATATGCATACATACACATACACATGTGTACATACACATACATACATGCATACATGTATACACACACATACGCATGTATCCACACGTATACATACACACACATACACATACACACATGCACACATGTATACATACACACACATAGATACATACACCCACATATACATACACACACATAGAGACACACACATACACATACACACACACATAAACACACATACATACATATGATTAAATATTGTACATGCATATGAATACGTACATACATACATGCATACACATATACACACCCACATAAACATATACACATATTCATGCACTCACATACACACCTACATAAGCATACATACACATACACACATATACATACATACATATACATGCACATACATATACATACACCCATGTACACTGTAACAAGTCTCCTAACCTTGAATCACAATCCCACACAAAATAATAGGCCTCGACACCTCAAGATATAAAGAAGGAAAACAGAGTATACGCAGAACAAGAAGAGAGAGAATTTTATTATTTGTGCAGATTTACAAGTAGTACTGATCTGCGTTACAAAATCTATCAGATAGCTTCAACGTGAAGCCTCATCCACCCGAACACCCCCGAGCTGATCTCAATCCCAATCTCAATCACAATCACAATCTCAATCCCAATCTCAATCACAATCACAATCTCAATCTCAATCTCAATCTCAATCGCAATACCAAAAGCCGAAAAATGATCCTAATGACTGTACGACCATCCTCCTTTTCTATCTCTCAATCTTTGTCTTTTCGGATCTCCACCTTTCGCCAGCGCACGACCAATCACGCCTTCCTAGACCCGCACTTTTAGAATTTGCATGCTCCAAGATAGCGTCTTTTCGCATGTCTCATGCAAGACTTCTAGACCACCCATGCATCTACTTTTCATGTCCACCATCAAGAATCGTACCTGCAAAAATAGAGGTGATCCCTGCAACGCACTCACACACACACGTCAATCACCCAAAAATAACCTATATACCCATGTGCGTTTTCTAAATCTGCGAACATGAATAAGATGAATGAATGAAGGCTTTTTTTTTTATGTGTTGGAAAACGACACTTTTCCAAGCCTTGTAACTCAAAAACGCTAAGGAATCAGCTTGAGCTTGTGAGAGACAAAAATATTCAGTTCTTAAATCTGTACAATAGTGTTAGAGACGTCTCAAGTCCAAATCTGCTTCTAGATATCACTTTTGGGCCCTGCAAAATCAAAAATTCTAGAGAGAGATGAAAAAACATGAAAAATCTCTTCATTAACCTATCTTCATGGAACCAAATGAGACATAAAACATAGGAACTACAAAAAATTCAATCAGGTAAAGTTTTTCTACTAAGAGTACTCTACCTTTCTCTCATACAACACTTTTTCAGATTCCTTCATCTTCATGCTCGAAATTAACATACAAATTTCATGCGACAACTTTCTAGAGAGAGAATGTAAAAACTTATTGCTACAAAATTTTGCAGATATGATCAGGATATCCTAAACATAATATTTCATTATTACCTACACATCTTTTTTTTTCCGGGTGGAAAATCAATGTGGCATCTTACAATTCTCCCCCTCTTTTAAGAACTCTGTCCTCAGAGTTGGAAAGAAGGATAATGTTCCATAAACTCATCTAAACCAACCCATGTTGAATCTTCAATAGGATATGCAAACCACTTTACTAAAATTTCCACTATTTCACGATTCCTAAGATGTCTAATTCTCCTATCCATTATAACTTCTGGTTCAAGCTCAAAAGTGGCATCTTCCTTCAACTTAGATTTTTCTTGCAAAACATTATCAACATTAGGAACATACTTTTTAAGTAATCCAACATGGAAGACTGGATGAATTTTCAAAGTGTTAGGTAGGTCAAGTAAATATGGAAATTGAACTCTTTTACAAGAGGTGTTCACATGACTACTCATGTGACTTACAAATGAGGATGATATCAAATATATCAAGCATGTAGGCTTGGGTAAACTGCACCAACAGTATCAGGCATAACACATCATCCTTGATCCACAACTTCAAGTAGACACCCCAAGAAAAAGTGCGACTTGCAGGAAGAAGATTCAAATAGTACTTAGAAAGATGCCCTATTCCAGAGTTACCCACACCAGCCAAACAAGTGGCCTTATTTTTAGATGGCTTACTGAGCACAAAAGTTAAGGTCATATGTGTACTTGAAAGAGCCTAGATCCATAGAAGAGTGTGTGCAGGTATGTATTGACATAGAAGACAATTTGGGTGAGGAGTTAGGACTGTCCAAAATCTATAAGGACTCTGACAGTTCTACTAGTCATACCTCTAGAACCTCCACTGAGATAGATGAGATAGCTAAGCAAGTTGCCAAGAAGCTAGGAGTCCAAAATAGACAAACACCAAGAGTCACCTCATTGAACCAGTGTTATACTTGTGAAGGGGACCACATGGCTAATGTATGCCCAATGCAAAACCCAAACATAAGAGAAAGGAATGCTCCATATTGCACCATTGAGAGAAAATACATGAACCACACGGCTCAAGATTGTCCATACAATAGGCAAGCTGTCAGACAAAATTTTCAGCAACCTTACGAGCAGGGTAGGTATCAGAATCAATACCAACAGCCATATTATAGGGTACAACAACAATATCAGGCATCATATAGGCCACAACCAGTCCTAGGAAACCAACCACCAGCTCCTGCCAATGTGATTTCAGTTAAGTATGCAGTGGCAGAGGAGAACCTTAATAGAGCATTGATGCCATTGACCCCTTTGATCTCAGAAAATGACTCTCTTGCTCATAGTTCAGACTACTCCCAAGAAGAAAGTCCACGAGCTTATTGCATAGAGTCACCAGAGCATAGTGAGGCTTATTCCTATCAATACAAGAAACCACTTATGGAACAAAATTGGGAGCCAGAATACTCCAATGTCATGTATACGAATCCCAACCCCAGACCCCAATTGAGACAAGTAAGATCACAAGCCCCTAGAGGACCATGTTTTAGGTGCCAGGGCGCCCATTTCATTCATGAATGTCCCCACCCATCAACTCCAAGACAAGGACAAAACATCACAATACAAGGATTTTGTCTTGAGTGCAGCAAAGAACATCTCCTGAGAGATTGTCCAAGGAACCCTTCTAGTGCACCCAAGGTTACACCCATTAATGTGGTAGGCTTAGTGGTGGATTCCAGCACAAGTAGCAGTAACATGGCTCCTATACAGGCAGTTACTAGGGCACAAGTTGTACAACAAGCGAAAACAATTGATCAATCAGAGTCAAGTGAATCAGGAGAGCCTAGTAAGAGGAAAACAAGAACATGGAAGGATACCAGGGAGAAGACCAATCGTAAGTGGAATAAAAAGATATGGGAACTAGAAGAAATCCTGAAAGATGCAAAAAAAAAACATGGAAGACATTGCATCTCAAAGCCCCTCACATGTCGAACCTCCGTCCACTCCACCTCATTCCACCTCACCACTCATTGTAAATAAACCACAATCAGGGTCTGTTCTAGCAGATCCAACCCCAGAGGCTTGAACATGATGTTCAAGGCCTACTAGGCTCGACTTCAAGAAGGGCCAACAGCTACAAACTTAGACAAGAGTTACCCTAGAGCAGATTTAGAGATTGAACGAACAAAAATGTGCATGAAAATGGTAGAGTTGGCTCAAGCTAAGCTTGAAACCAGTCAATAGTTCAATCAGACAAACTTTATCAAACCAGATTCGCATTTCTAGGGCTTACTAGAAAGATTAGAGCAATTGGTAAACTAGCTACAGTCTTTGCCTCTACACGCTCAACCAGTTGTTGAAAGAGAAAGCTTACCACTAAGGAAAGCTTATGTTTCTAATTTCGTGGATGAGGGAGCATCTCTTTCAATTCAACAGTACTCTCAAGAGTTCTTGCGGGAAATACAGGAAGAGAAATGGGCCAAGGAGAAGGGTAATCCCCCTCCTATTCCTGAGATTGATGACCTTCATGATCAATTTCCCCAAGACATTCCATCAATCTATGGAGATCAAGCAGAGCAACAAGAAGATGAAAGATTAAATTTAAATCTAATTCTTTACAAGAGTTTCCACAATTCATAGGCCCATAGGAGTCTGAATCTCTCCAGATCAGAGCTTCCACAATACTAGTAAGGAACGAAGACTCAGTGGTTCCAAGGAACACTGATGTCTTGAAGAACACTAAGGTTCAATATCATCTCACTTTAGAAGAACTGTTCAAAGTAAAACCAGTGCTATGGAATCATGTGAAGGATGAGGTTCGAGAACTTGATTCCAATATGCCAAAAGTAGGTTCTAAGCATAAAGTACCAGAGCTACCTCTAGACAAAATAGGAGACATCGTTGAAGGTGAGGAAGGTAATACTTATCTTCCAATCACCTACCAAGGTTACACAACCAAAGCAATCGTAGATTCAGGTGCTGGTGTTGCTATTGCGACCACCTCCTTGTGGAAGCAATGGGGCAAACCAACATTAAGACCAACTGGAATGAAGCTTCAAAATGGCCAACGGCCATGTTGAAAGACCTCTAGGATTGCTAAAAGGGATAACTCTAACCACTTGTGGTGTACAGTTTGAACATACATTTGCTATATGTGACTTTGAGAAAAATAATGTCCATGAGATGATCCTAGGAAGACCCTTCATATGACAACTGCAAATAGTACAAGATTGGGGAACAAAATCCTTGTACTTACAGCACTTAGGGGTCACCAACAAGGTCAACTTGAAGGATTACACCTTCAGAGATGTACCACCCCTACAGTGGAATCCTATCCACAAAGCAAAAAAAGATTCTATCTCCTTGCATTTTGGAAGTTCACCTGAACCATCATGGATGCATGAAGATACTCATTTCTAGATGTACAAGGTCGCAGAGGAAGAGGAAAGACACCTAAAAGCGAGAGAAGAACGAACTTCTCAAGAAGATAGACCAGTTAAAGACCTAGCCTACACACGGATGATCTTTTAACATGAGGAATTTGAGCCTCATGCTTGGCCAAAAATTCTAGCCACCATGGACATCGTTGTCAATGAAGAACAATGGACACCTCATTGTGGAGGGTTATGATATTTCAATGTTCATGTGTCAGCCCTTGTGTTGGGGGATTCTTGTGTAGAAAGGGATTTGAGTGTTTGTAGGGGAATGGAAAGTGAGAATAAGAGAATTAATGACACCGAAAGCTTTTGATCAATTAGGAATAGAAGAATAAAAGCTTGTACATAAGCCAAATGCTCTACGCAATATGCCAAAGACTAAATAATACCCATGAAACAAGATTACAAAGTACTTAGAATCTGCCACCGACCTCTGCACCAGGCCTCCACCTTCTCCAAGCTTTCTCTTGTGCACACCTTGCACCAAGCTTCCAATAAGGGGAGGGATGGACACCTTCTATTGACGTGCACCTTCAATGGGACTTTGGAACTCTTGATATTCCTTGCTTCACCTTCTCTGCATACTTCAAAGTCACTCTTTTTGCACACCTTGCACTTCACTTCTCTACGTCGTGCACACTCTGTATGACTCTTGCACTTCTCTCTTAGTCTAGACTATGCTCACCTTGCTTAGTCTTCAAAGCCTATAATGCCTTGCCTTGCTTTGAGTGTCAGTTCACATACGCTCCTAACTGCTAGAGTATCTTGCTGCTCACTTTGATGTCCCAAGATTGTCTTGAAAAATGGGCAGCCAACAAATCCGTGTTTTGTCTTGTAGTGACTTTAGATAAAACAAAAATTTTAATTGGGGGGCCACACTTTCACTTCTACGTACGCAACGACTTCACATACCTTCACAGTTTGCCTTTTAATTCTTCAAATGTGCACCTAAGAAAGGGTTCACCTGAACCTTCCAAAACACTTTAAAAACACTTTGAACCTTAGAGAAATCACAGAAATACCTCTACAACCTGCAACCAACTTTCTGCAATTATACCCTTTGTGACAATTAATTGTGCACTAGCTGTGCACCTTGACACCCTAACTTTGAACACTTTGACTTCACCCATGTTGACTTTGATCTTGAACATGTTGGCTTTGATCGCTTTGACTTTGACTATGATTGACTTTGACCAATGTGACTTTTATGGGCTCAACAATTGCGTAGCAGCTAATGGGCTCTCCATCCTAGAGACCTACAGCCAAAACTCTGAGCAGAGATGACACCATGATTCCTCTACTGCAAAATCTTCAAAAGGACACTTGAGCAGCTATCAAGTCCACGAGGAGCAGTAGAGAAAAAACACCAAACAAGAACCAAAAGTGAAAATTTTGCACAGAAAAGCAAAGGATGGCGAATGGAGGGTAGGGAGGAGGGGGAAGGGAGGGATGAGGGGGCTGAGAGTGATTAGAAGGCCAAAGTGAGGCTAGGGAGTAGGGTTTTGGCTCTGGAGAGGGGCAAAATGAGAAAACAATAAAGCTATAGAGGGTGCAAATGGGAAAATGTGAAACATATGGTAAAATGAGGTGAGAATAGACCATATGGACCATGTTTGAAATGAAAAACACGGGGTAAATGTGCTCAAAACATGTAGGTTTTGACCAAAAGTCAGAGAAAAGGTTGGATTTTGGAAAAAATAAGGTAGAAAATGAGTCAAGAGGTGCCAACATACATGAAAATGACCCCAAGTTTGAAAACAATGGCCATTCCAGGGGCAATCTAGAGCCAACAGCATTGGGCCATGCAAAATAAAATAAATAAATAAATAAATAAATATATATATATATATATATATATATATATATATATATATATATATATATATATATATATATATATATATATATATATATATATATATATATATATATATATATATATATTTTAGGGGGGGTGGGGGGGGTGGGTGGGGGGTGGGGGGATGGGAGGGTGGTGGGTGGGTGGTGTCACAAGCTTGTTCTTCTATCCAGCCTTTTTCAGTGCTTGGAAGGTATGCCCTATGGCGCCAAATTGTGCCCAACTATGAGGGCTACTAGTACTCCTCATACCAAGCTCTCATTGTTGTCCCTTGTAAACACGAGTTGCAAATCTAATATAAAACATGTTCTTGGCAATCTTCTTGGTGTCCCCAATTTCGAGTTTCGTGCATGTTTGAGTTGAACGTCTCAAGTGGTATCAAAGCAACGACCCTAGGGGAAGCCCTTGGAGGGGTGGACTGTCACACCAATGCTGGCACCGCCATCTTACGTCCCGGGCCCATCTGTGGGAAATTCTTTGATGTCACGAGAGTTCCTTCACCCTCCCTCCCTCCCTCCCTCTCAAGCAAGGGCCACCCCCTTGCCCCCCCTCCCCCCCCCCCTCAAGAAAGGCACCCCCTTGCCCCCCCTCAAGCAAGGCACCCCCTTGCCCCCCCTCAAGCAACGCACCCCCTTCCCCCCCCCCCCCCAAGCAAGGCACCCCCTTGCGCCCCCTCCCCCCCCGCCACTCAAGGAAGGCACCCCCTTGCCCCCCCCCACTCAAGCAAGGCACCCCCTTGCCCCCCCCCCCCCCCCAAAGATAAGCACCCAAGCTACCCTCCTCCTCTCCCTCTTCCCCTCCTCCAAGCTATGCCTCAACTATCCTTAACCGGTGGACCGTTGCATTCACCCTCTAGGTGCCCTCGTGCCCTAGCCTCTCCCATGCCCTAGGTGTGCTCACCCTCCCGGGTTGCTACCAGTTGGCTCCATGCCACCATGGCCAGTGAGTATGACGTTGGCACGACTGGTCTAACCTCGGGGATGGAAAACACCAAAAACGTGATTGAATGGTGCCAATGTCACAAGGCCCGATGGGAAGCCTTAGAAGAGGAAATCAATTGTTTACTCTTAGCGAACACCGACTTACATGAACGCCTCCAGGAGGCTGAACTTAATGCCAAAATCAACACCCAACCGAAGACCAACCAAATCCCATCCAACCCCGACCCAGCTCACAACCGCATAGACCGGCTAGAAGTTACCCTATCCCGCCTCACAACCTTAGTCAAAACGCATCTCCTAACCAAGGACCAATCCGAACCCCAACCGCGACATCAACCAAGTCCCTAATCGATGCACCAACCAACCACCACCCAAACGTCCCAACTAAATCACACCCCCATGAACCCCACACCAATCACTCAACTTCAATCGGTGGACCTCGATGACCCGAACTCCTTCGGCTTCTTCAAACCGAACCCACCTGACAAGTACCAAGGCGGCCAAAGCTCCATAGCCGTGAATTGATGGATCAAAGCAATGGAAAGCTACCTCCATATGTTCTAGGTTGGCCGCAACAATTGGACATGCATTGCCGGCCAGTTCCTACAAGATGAAGCCTCTGCGTGGTACATGCTGGAACAAAAGAAGCAAGCCTAGACCTCTTGGGATCACTTCAAAGCCGCCATCATCGATTACTTTGTTCCTCACAACGAAGAGTTCTAGGCATGGGATGAATGGTGAAACCTACGTCAAGAGAAGTTCATCGGCCCATATGTATCCCAATATCGCAGGCTGATGCTCTGAATCATCGACATGGCCAAAATTGACCCCATACATGGATTCCTTTACGGATGCTCCCCATTCTACCAAAAGGAGGTGGAGAAACAGGACCCCCAGACTTGGGAGGATGCTGCTCGCATAACAGAATGGCTGAACGACGCATACTCTAACCAGCTTGCACCGACAAGCGACGGAGGTCAAACCCACTACAGAGACACTTCCTCCAACAAAGAACAAGAAACATCTTACCGCAAGCCTACCAAAAACCAACGAGGACGAGGACTCAAAGCCCTCCCGACCCCATCAGAAACACGCTCAAGATCTCCAAACGGAGCCAACCAAAAGCCACGAGACTCTCGACCCAGATGCAAACACTGCCAAGGAAGCTATCCAATAGAACGGTGCTAGAGGAAACACCCAGACACTCAAGTGCAAACGACAAAGATAGAGGAAGCATCCACTCCAGGGCCCAAGATTACCGAGATTCATAGCGAGGACTCAGAAGACTCTTTGCCATGGAGGCCATCTACCTGAAAAGGGAAAGCTCAATGCCATTCGGTCACATTACCAGTCATCCACCAAGTTTTCATTATGGCAGAGGTCAGAGGAGAAAGGATGCCAGTGATGCTAGACATAGGTGCCACACACAACTTCATGACACCTCAATGTGCTCAACACCTTGGACTGAAGCTCAGTAAACATCTTTGCATGTCCGTCGTCTTTGCCAAAGGGGAATAGAGTCATGTGAGGCATGCAAAAGGGGTCCCGGTCACATTAGGCCAATGGTTCGCCCACTTAAACTTCCTCATCATCCCCATGGAAACATTTGAAGTCATCCTAGGACTCGAGTTCATGGATCAACACTTGATCTCTTTCTTCGGCAAAGCGGTAGACAAGGTACTCTTGGACCAGAATGGTCAGGCTCTCATCGTCCATTGCAACCAGGTCTGTGTCCCTTGTGCAGAATGACCATCTGACAGTGAACAAAAGGAACCAAAGCAGAAGCACTCAGGCAACCGTGAGTCACATGCAAGAACCTCTACCTCCAAGCACCCACAAACGACGTTATCTCATAAGCAGTTCCGAAAGGCCATTTATCAAGGTGGGAGAGCCCATTTATGCATACTTAGACCCGTGGAAGAAGAGGTAGGACCGAAACCCATCGACGTCTCGAAGATTGGGCACCTGAGTTTCCAGATGCTTATGGAAGAGTTCACAGACATGCTCACTGACACACTCCCACCCGGTCTCTTGCCCTTACACAATGTTCAACATCAGATTGATACGTTTCTGGATCAATCGCTCCCCTCTCGAGCTCCATACCAAATGAACGAGACTGATCTCCAAGAGCTTAAGTGGCAACTACATGAACTAGAGATGCAAGGGTATATCTGACCAAGTAGCTCACCTTATGGAGCCCCCGTCCTTTTTGTGAAGAAGAAAGATGGCTCCCTACATCTATGCATCAATTACTGAGCACTTAACAAAGGCACGATCAAGAGAAAATACCATATCCCCATCATGAAGGAACTTCTAGACCGCCTTGGCAAGGCCCGATACTTCACATGAATCTACCTCCTGTCCGGATACCATCAAATCCGGGTGGAACAAGAACACATAGAGAAGACCGCCTTCCGCACGCGTTATGGAAGCTATGAATGGCTCGTCATGCCATTCGGACTCACAGGTGCTCCAACCACTTTCTGTCGAGAGATGAATGATGGCTTGTGGGATATGCTAGATCTCTTCCTCATCATTTATATTGATGATTTTTGTTGGAGATAGACGTGTGCGCAAGCACGCGAACAACACAAGGAAGGAGAAGAAGCTTGGAGCACAACACACAATATTGAATGTATTACTAGAGAATGTACAAAGATAAGTAGCCCATTAGGGCAATAGGCGTATATACAAGCCAAGGGGAAAAAACCTCCTAAAGAGGTAAAAAAAGTGCCCCGGTGGTCCTAGTGTGTTCACACACATCACTACCTAAATATATCAACAATTTTCTTATCTATAGCCGCACGTTAGAGGAGCATTATGAGCATGTTCAAGCCATCTTGCAATGCCTACATCAACGATGACTTTTCGCAAAGCCAAGCAAGTGCGCATCATTAGGGGAAAAAATGAACCCTGCATGGGCCTTTTAGATTAAGGAGTGATTAGTGATGGACCAATGAGAAGAGGGTGGTGGCCACTGTCTAGTCCCTAAAGTGCATAGGCTAGGCCTAGTCTTCCCTTGTTTTTGTGTGGTCAAAGAGCAAAAAACCACCTAAAACTCATGGTTTTCTCCACTTGAATGGTTTTTGAATTCTCAGAATTGATTTTTAGCCGTTGGATTGAGTCCAAAATCCAAAGGTAGAGCTTGAAAGACAAAAGCCAAGGCACCCTTGCTTTATGACCCTTGGATTGGCTTTAGATCTTGTGGCTAAGATCAAATGAAGCTTCAAATAGGCGCCTTTTCTTCATGACCCTTGGATGGGGCTTAGATCTGAGGGCTCTGATTGAATCCCATGTGATTTGAGCGCCTTAATTTATGGCCTTTAGATTGAGCCTTGATCCAATGGCTAAGATGGCTGCCCATGATGATCATGGGTGCCTTTTGTTCTCCCCCTTAGATCAAAAGATTATCTGACGGCTCCTATGATCCACACTTTGAAGATCAGCCCCAAATCCGGATATTCGTTAGATTTGGATCAATCCAAGGGCCTAAAATTGTGTAGAGAGCTCCCAAAAAAGCCTGCTTGAATAGGACAAAATTCCCACAAATTTTCTTGCCCTTTCTCTCTAGAGGCCCTTCAACTTAATCTAAGCCATTGAATTCAAATATCCAAGGGCTCAAAATATTCCAATTTAGGAATTTAAATATGAAAGTTATCAAATATTATTCTATTTGAGAATACCATTGGTGGTTTTGTATGCTCCCTCAAACCACTAGATTCAGCATTTTAATCCCTAAAAATTAGGAATCCTTACAAGGCCCATGTAGGGTTCATTTTTTCCCCTAATGTGCTGGATGAAGAAGGTGGAATTCTTGAGGTTCATTGTTTCTGAACTCCGCTTACATGTCAACTCCCAGAAAGTAGAAGTAGTACGTCAAAGAGGTGCAGGAATTCATTGGGTTTTGCCAATTTCTCTGCCACTTTATCCAAGGGTTTAGCAAGATCTCGGCTCCACTTCTAGAATTGATCAAGAAAAAGGAACCATTCGAATGGGGAGCAGACAAAGAAGAAGCTTTCGAAGATTTGAAGGTGGCCATGTGCAATGCCCCGATCCTTAAGCTCCTGGAATTCCACAAGCCATTCGAGGTGCACACTGATGCTTGCGGCTCGGCAATTGGAGGTGTGCTCTTGCAAGATGGACAGCCAATCGCATACGAATCTCACAAGCTCACAGGACCCAAGCTCAGATGGAGCACACATGAACAGGAAATGCTAGAACTCGTCCATTGCCTACACAAGTGGAGGCACTATGTCTTGGATAAACACACAAAGGTTTTCACCGACAACATATCTTTGAAGTACTTTGCTTCTCAACCCAAGTTAAGCCCAAAGCAAGCAAGGTGGCAGACTTTTTTGCCGAGTTTGACATCAAAATACTTCATAAGCCAGGCAAACAAAATGTCATACCCGATGCACTAAGTCGAAGACTCGAGATTCAAGATATGTCCACAGTTTCTTCAGATTTGAGAGGCAAAATTCAATGGGCTTAGGAAGATGCCCAGGTCCAAGACATCTTGAATGAGCTTTGAAATGCCAACCCACCCGAAAGCTACACAATACAAGAAGGCATACTATACCGCAAAGGCAAAATCTATGTGTCGGACAACTTCGAGCTATGCAAAGAGTTGCTTTGGAAGGCACACGCTTGCAAAGTAGTGGGTCACGACGGCCAAAACCGGAGCTATGAGACACTGCACAAACACTTCTACTGGCCCTGCATGAAGGCTCAAGTGCAAGAATATGTAGAAACATGCCTGATGTGCCAACTCGTCTGCCAAGATTGAGTCAAACCTACCAGCCTCTTGCAACCCCTCCCGATCCCATACCGGCCTTGGGACATGACTAGCATGGAATTTATAACCGAACTCCCACCATCTCAAGGATACAACACCGACCATTTCACTAAGCAAGCCCATTTCATTCCCGCCAAACCACCTCTCAACGCAAAAACAGTGGCACACCTTTTCTTCACACACATCGTGAAGTATCATGGGCTACCCTTGGCCATCATATCCGACCATGACGGATGCTTCCTAAGCGGGCTATGGACCAAACTCTTCTGCCTCTTGGGAACACAACTTAGGTTCTCATCGGTTTACCACCCACAAACAGATGGGCAGACAGAAAGGGTAAATCAGACAATCAAAGACTATATACGCAACTATGTCTGAACCGATCACAAGGACTAGGCCAAACACTTAGACATCCTGGAGTTCCACTACAATGCCTCCATCCACTCAAGTACAAAGATGACTCCATTCGAATTGGCGACCGACAAGGAGGTAATGATACCCTTAGCACTCACACCGGACTTCACACTTTCGATGAATGACCCGGATTGCGGAGCCTTTTTGGATCAATGGAAGACAAAGTTGGAAGAGGCCAAATCCAGTTTACAATGAAGCAAAGAATGCATGGCGAGATAGACGAACAAGAAATGGAAACCCGACGAAGATTTTCAAGTAGGTGACTTGGTCTTAGTCAGTGCACGCAACATCACATTACCCTAGAACATAATGCACAAGTTTAACCATTGCTAATACGGCCCATACAAGGTGGAGAAGCGGATCAACGAGGTCACTTATAGTATGGAGCTACCTGACAATGTCCAGTTTCACAATGCATTCCATGTGAGCCTCCTCAAACGATTCAAACCGGACTCCACATATGGACGCGAGGTGCTAGTTCTTCATGGTGGGGAGAACCAATTCGAGCCCGAGGCTATCTTACAAGACCACAACACCCACGAAGGCCCTCAATTCCTCATCAAGTGGAAAGGCCACCCCTTAGTAGATGTCGATTGGATTTTGTCCAACACCTTTGGCCCGAACCATCCCTTAGTACACAAATATTACCGAGCCAACTAAGCCATCTTTGGCTATTAAGCCCCTTGTAATGTTCCCACTTTTTGTAATCACTCCAACTTTTGTAAGACCCAAACCTGCTTGTTAAGCACAACAAGCTCTTCAAGTTGGGGGAGGATGTCACTAGCCTGTTTTTCTATCCAGCCCTTTTCAGTGCTTGGGGGGTATGCCCTGTGGCGCCAAATTATGCGCAGCTATGAGCGGTACTAGTACTCCTCATACCAAGCTCTCATTGTTGTCCCTTGTAAACACAAGTTGCGAATCTAATATAAAACGTGTTCTTGGCAATCTTCTTGGTGTCCCCATTTTCGAGTTTCTTGCATGTTTGGGTGGGTGGGAGTGGGGTGGTAGGGGGTGGGGGGGTGGGTGGGGGCGGGGGGAGCGGGGGGGGGGGGGGAGTGTGAGAGAGAGAGAGAGAGAGAGGTTTTATTTTGGAAAAAATAAAAGTAGCCTCTAGGGGCCCTTTTTTGTGAAAAAAAACCCTGAAAATATATTAAAAAATACTAATAAAATGCAAAAAAATGTAAAAATGCAAAAAAATTCAAGAAAAACTCTCAAAAATTTTCCCGATATTTGTAGGCCACTTTTTTGCTCAAAACCACAGAGATATTCCTTTATTCCTTCATTATATCAAGAAAATGACCATGAAAAAGATGAAAAATCGCTAGAAAAAAATCTAAAAATGCCTTAAAAATTCCCAAAAATTTCCTAAAATGTTTTCTTATGCAAAGGTTGGGAAATGGCTTCTAAGTTGCATAAAAAATCAAGGAACAAGCATGAAATTGGATAAAAACTACTAAAACGTGAGCAATAAATAAAAAGAAGGCTATGTACAACTTGGACAGGTTTGCGAGTTCCAAGTGATCCATAAATCTTCATTTGTGCTGATGATAGGCCTTCAGCCATGATATGATGACAAAGAGAACCCCTCTCCCTCCATAATATCCGATTGTACTACACTTCATTCATGCTGGTATGTCTTTGATTGGTTGGTCCTTCTTCTAAAATATCTATTGCAACTCTTTTCCCTCTTGCTTTACCCACATTGTGTCCTTACCCCATTCATGCAGCACATTGGCATGCCTTAACCAAGGTCACCCAATCAACAAGGGGAAACTTCCTTCTACATGTGGAAGCCTTAGAACAACAAAGTCCAAGTTAAAGATGGTACCTTGTATCTCGAATGGGACTCCAGGAACCACCCCCATAGGCCTTACTATGCTTTGGTCTGTTAATGTTACAGTGAAGTTGGCAAGCCTTGAAGGGTGTAGTCCAATCTTTTTCATGGTATGTTCAAGCACCAAGTTAATGCCACAACCACCATCTACAATGACTCCTTGGAACTCATGACCTTTGATAGAGACCGTTAACTGAGGGCTCTTATAATTTGTGAGGGGTGCTTCAACTACAATTTTTTCTTTATGCATAACAGTAGCCTTTGCCACTAAACTTGTTGTGGAAGCCTCATCAACTATCTACAAGAGTTATGACCTGAATTTCCCATCCATCTTTATTAGATCAAAAATACTGACCTCCTTTTCATGGACTTGAGTAGTCTTGAAGCTTCTGATTCCTTAAGAGCATGGGCTCCAATCAACTTATCAAACTCCTCATGAGCCCTGTTGAATGCATGTCCAATGGCATCACTGGTATGTTATATTCCAGAGATCTACATGCTTGGAGGAATGAGCAGTTCCTTGATCGGGGGATAGCCAAGGCCAAAAGCTAGAGAGTTCATACGAGGACCTACTCATGATGGCCAGATGAGTAGAGGGACCTTAGAGAGAACTCTAGATGGTGTCTAGGCAAGGGCTATAAATAGGCTGGGAGGTGAGTCCCAGGCATGTCATTCTCCACTTCTCACATTTGGTATCAGAGCATGGTTTGAGAGATCCATGGAAGGCAAGGTAGAGATGAAGATGGAGGATTCTCATGAGCAGGAGATGATCTTTTTCTTCGCATTTGCAATGCTATCTTTGGAACTTCTTCCTCCTCGAGCTGCGCTTCATCATGGTCCGTACGGTAGTTGCTACGCATGTAAAATAAAAGGAAGAATTTGGTGGCCTCGATTGACGTGTAGAAGGTGGGTATGCGACAACAACGTGCAAAAAAAGTTTTCATTAGCTTCTTCATCATCGTAAGGACATGTTAAGGTACATTTTCTTTCATTTTAAAGAATAACTAGATGTAGCTCACGGGATTTGATCCCTCGACGTCCCTCAAGAGAGGTGAGCGCTCTAATCACAGAGACATACCGATTTGATGTCTTTAATGTTTTCAAGAATATATTTATTATAACGATCGTACTGCTCTACTACATACGATCAAGAGGGATAGAAGAGTAAAACTATGGAGAGAGGTTGAGCGAGAGAGAGAGAGAGAAATAAAGAGATAGAGGTAGAAAAAGAGAAGTAGAGAGAAAGAGGTAAACGAAAATGAAGGAGCAAGAATATGGATGAAAAAAAAAGAAAAAGAGAAAGAGAGAAGATGGAAGTGAAGAATAGAGAGAGAATGAGAAGATTAGAAAGAGAGAGGAGTAAAGAAAGAGAGAGAGAAAAAAAAAGTAAGACAAAAAAAAGCAAGATTAGTATACCTATCTTCACTAAATTGGCCGTAACTCTCTCATACGATATCCAAATTGGATGATTCCCCTTGGTATAGGAAGTAGACTTCAAGGACTTTCCATTGAATGGCTCGAAGCTATGCTTGGATATTTAGAAACTACCTGTATAGAGCATTCAATTCTCTGCATATCATTTTAAGAGGTATCTTGCCCACTCACCTAGCTTCATTGTTTTGGCCATAACTTCCTCATAGAATATCCAAATCAAGAAATTCAACTTGGAATAACTCTATACTTCAAGATCTTTCTTTTGACTGGTCATAATAAATATTTGGATCATTGAAAGCCATCTCTGCACAAGCTTTTAGATGGCTATTGACTTGCAAGAAACTCCTTTTGAGTGATTTGAGTGTCCAATTAGGGTAATTAGGAATTTCTAATGATATTTTGAACCATTTTAGATAAGAATGAAGTAATTTTCATACATTTGCATCATATTTTTGCTCTCGAATATATTCATTTGAATACTTCTGTAGCTCAGTGATGAGTAGCACCTCCTTTAATGTCAATCCGGGAAGACGTGAGGATGGTATGATGACCTCGAGCAAGTGAAGGCACAAGTGCGTGAGTGAGAAGCACACCAACATTCACACACATACACACACACGTGCACGCAAGGTAAGACAAAGAGTAAGAAGCAATGGAGTTCTTTAGATTACTTTCAAGAAGCTCATACAAGTTCAAATCAATTACAAGCTCTCCCAAAAATGAGCTCTCTAGCTCTATTTATAGTTTTTTACTAGGTTTTGGCCGTGTCCAGACCTAGTGTCCGGCCTAGTTAAAAATTAGGTTCTAGGGCCTATTTGAAGACTCAAACGAAGTCAAAAAATTATGAAAATTGGTAGGTAGCTACTTCGAATGCTCCTCAAGCTCAATTACTCCTTGGCATGCACAAAATGGAGCTACAAAAATATGAAATGGTATCTACAATGGCTTTTAGTGATGAAAATCACTATTGCTATAGGGATTTCTTCTAACGATTTGTCATACACATCTTCGAGCTCCCTACTTGCTCCTTCTCATTGTGTGTCCACCTCTTTGATATGCATTAGTGTTCGGAAAAAATATTGGCCTACTTGCCAGATCGTCGTTGACTACTCTGTCTGCTTGTGCCTTCTCTTCTCTCTGACTCCCTTCGTACGCTTCCTTGCCTTGTGAGTCCTTCAGTTCCAACACCCCCCCCTCTCTCGCGTCTGTCGTCCCTGACAGACCCTTGTTGGGTGGGTCGTTGGATGTAGTATTCTACAACGTCTTGTGCTAAGTGATGTTCTGCAATTCTCAACCCTTTGGCCAAGTCCGTGAGTAGAGCATCCCAATCTACCGGCCCTGGAACCTCTAGATGTGGTATACGTAACTTTTCTGAATGGAGAGCTTGTTCCACTACAAACAACTGCAATAAATGTGATGGTCTGGGAATGAATATCTCTGAATGATATTCCCAAAAATCCGTGACAAACATTTCTTCAAACGTCTGTTTGAAGCAGGCTGGTAGATACTTTATGCGCGCACGCCATGCATATACGACATTAATAGACGGTGTGGTGCTCATGTCGTAGACAAGGTCCTGATTACCTTCATTAAATCCAAGAGCTGACAGATGAGGTTCTTTGACATTCTTGAAGGTCTTGAAGGCGACCAACATGAGCTCAAAATTTTGAGACACATTTGGGCCATGACATCTGGTACATTTTTGAACCCGACCCCCCAATGCCAAATCGTCGAAATCATATAGCCGATGGTAGGTTGGCCTTTAGGTGGTGCTAAGTAGACATAATTGAGCCATTTCTCACATCCGTTGGTTGTCAACACAGTTTTTGTGTATTGCGGCCATGACCTTCTTCGAAAGACAAGGCAGTAGCATGGGTTGTATTTGATATACAAAGGCTGTTATTCCATGTCCTTACCATCTCAGGGTAGGTTTCAAGCAGATGAATCCTCCACGTAGGTTGATGTATATTTCCGTGCTTGGCACTTGCTGGGATGTCGTCCGGTGCAAACTGTGTAGCCGAGGTTGGTTCTTTTGAGGTGTGGTGCTTTATTTCAGCATTGTAATCCGCCATTAAGACACAGAAAGGAACATACAAATCGTCGGATGTGCCGATCCACCTATGATGGGAGAGGTTTCTAAAGTAATCCGATTTTATGACTACCTCTTCCAAATGTGACATAGATGCTATCTGAACTGCCACTTTGTCATCATGGGTTGTGGCCACTTTCTCTAACCTCTGCATCCATTCAGGAGCCTCGATCTCGATGGTGTCCATGCCCTCTTCTGTTTGCTTGCCCCCTGGTGCCAGCATGGGAACGTATGGTTCTTCGAAGGTTTCCTCTATATCAATTGGCACTAAGTCTTCAGGCTCGGGCTCTACAAGGGGAGAAGGTTGACGCTCGTATTGCATGACTTTACTTCGTAATTCTTCTAGTTCTGCTCTGAGTTTTTCGACTTCTTCAGACATGTCCACTGCGGTTGTGACTTTGCTTGGTGACTCCTGCTGGGTTGCCAGCTACTTTAATAGGTCATCTCTTTCTCTTTCTAATGCTTCATGGGCTTCCAGGAGGTCGGCATGGGTTTCCAACACGATTTGCATATTCGTTGAGGGGATGGCCTTGAATCTATCTGGGTCAATTTCTTGTGGGGAACCCTCCATTGCTGCTTCCAAATTTTCTTCGTTTTGTTTCTGTAGTCATTTATTCTCCTCGAGTGCTGTAGACATATGTTTGCGTAAGAGGGTCAGGTTGCATCGAAGCTTGAGATTCTCTGTTATCTGGGAGTGTAGCAGCTCATCCATTTGTTGTTTTTCTTCTGCATGTGAGGGGTGGATTGGCTACTAACTGCTCATGTTGTTCTTGTAAAGTGACATACTGTTGTTGTAGTAGCCGCTTTTCCCTTTCTATATCAATGAATCGTACTTGAAGTTCTTCATGGCTTCAGAAGAGTCTCGTATGTTGGTTATCAAGATGCTGGTAGTGTTGTTGTAGTTGAGACATACACTGATACATATTATTAAATACATTACTAATAGGGGTGGATGCGGGAAGGGTGTTGAATGCAGAAGGGAAGGGGAAGGGGAAGGGGAGTGTGGATGTGGTGTTGGAAAATGGTGAGGTGGGTGGTGGGGGAATGGGAGATGGTGGGTGTATGGGGGGAGGGAGAGGTGCGGAGGTGGGTGATATGTCCATAAAATCAAAAGTGGATGCAGTAGTGGGAGTGATTGTGAACATTGGAATTGTGGGTGCGGTGATAGTGGTGAAAGTGTACAGTGGTGTGTGCAATTGTGAATATGAACTGCCAGGAAATGTGATCGGGGGAACGGGGTTTTCCGTGGCTGCGGTTAGAATTATTGTGTCCGTGGTTGTATAGACAAGAGAGGTGGAGATAGGGTGCGTGAGTTGTGTGGGTTGACTGACGGTCTGTGCTTCGGTATGGGTAGTGGAC
This sequence comes from Ceratopteris richardii, assembly GCA_020310875.1. Taxonomy (NCBI): domain Eukaryota; kingdom Viridiplantae; phylum Streptophyta; class Polypodiopsida; order Polypodiales; family Pteridaceae; genus Ceratopteris; species Ceratopteris richardii. The sequence continues at coordinate 81,178,288 of CM035434.1, forward strand.
TCGGAGGTGCTGACAGTAGTGGTTACACTGGTAGTGGGAGGAGAATGTGATGGAGTTGGAGGTAGGGGTGGCAAAGGGGGTGACGGAGGTGCACTTGATGTATGGGTTTCCTCAGTATCATGAACGGTGTATGCAGTGCCAGTGGTTGTGGATGTTCCTTGTGGTTCTGATACTAATACATTCATCTGTTTTCCTGATCGAGGGGGGCATCTGCCATATCTTCGCCCCGTTCTTCGTGATTGTGCAAGGGCGGTATGCACCGTCTCAGGTACTCCTAAAGCATCAGATATCATGTCAAGTGTGGCACGGTATTGCTCGTCTACACCTTCCTCCTCAAGGATTTGGTTCATGAGGGCTTTTCCTGCTGCTAGGGACAATCTATGTTGCTCTTGAACTTTGTTGATGGTATCATAGAGCTTTTTCAATTCCTTCGTATAAGCGGGGGCACCCTCAAGTGCTTGCAGAGCTTCCTGATCATATTCCTGCTCTTATTCCTCGGATTGTCCACCATGTTCCTCCTCTTGTTCTTCTTCTTCACCCTCCATATTGACGACCTCTGGTTGTCTGGGATGGGGTTGGTCTGTAGTAGTTTGTTGTCCACTAGCTTGCTCTACCTCGACTTCCGCGTTAATAGCTTCGATTATTCTGGCTACCTCCTCATCAGTTAGGTCTTCTAATGTGAATCCGTGAGGAAACTCTAGGTCGGTTGGTACAGGTGGAAACACTAGATTCGGACCATCAGTGCTGTGTCTTGGTAATCTGATAGTGAAGGGTTGTACCCGCCTCGGAAGTCGTGGGGTTGTCTCAAGTGTCAGTGTCGCACCGCGGGCTTGTGCACAGGGCATCTGAACGGCGCCCCTCATTTTCTTGGAGGGTGGCCCTGCGGTTGATAATCTGCATTGAAACTCCTGTACCCTGGTCCAAATGAGTGCCCTTTGCACTGGCACATCATACGCCAAACATCTATACACAATCCTGGTGAGGGCACAACATCCATATAGTATAGATTTTTGTTTTTTATACCACCTTTGATGAGCTAAGTGGATTTGGTCGATAATCCAATGGGGCATATTGGTTGTCAAATCAAAGGTGTCAGCCAAGTATAGACTAAACCATATCTTTTTGGGTGGCATTGTGAACCTCTCCTGAGCGGGGAATGCGAAATGCTGCATGACCATGCGCAAATGAATGGCAATTGTAGGTGTCATTGCGACCATGTCCTTTAATTTCGTCAGATTCCTGTTCTTCATATTGTCGGGGACCATGGACTCCTTCTCAGTGGGAATGTGCATTCCTTTCATGTCTAGAGCTTCCCTTGATAGTCAGCCTGAAGCACTTCAGCTCATTGCCCCTTGTGAGAGATGGGAGGACAAAGGTGATGTATCCCTTTTTGTCTTTGCTCGGGGTGAGGGTGCTCATCAAATACGAGCATCTTAGAAAGTCGGGCTTTGGCAATTGGAATTTGAAGTAATCGTAGAGTCCCGCCTTCTTCCATATAGGTTTCAGCCCTTCATTATTTTGTAGTTTCTCAAATTCCCTGGTGAAGAAGTGATATCTGCCCCAGCGCCCATTGAATTCTATCTCGGCCTCCCACATGTAAGTGCCTTCACCCAGAGATCCTACCACATCACTGAACCAATGTGAGATTTTGCTGACCGGCATTGTGTGCCCCTGTGGAGGATTCTGAATCGGTATGGCGTGTAATGCCCTCAATGCCACTGGGCGTTCCTTCAATTCCTCCTCAACGGGAAGACTCTCAATGTCCACGATTTGGGGGCTGGTGCCTGCCTGGGAGCTAGTTCCTGTCGTATTTGCCATGTTACTTCTTGCCTCCTGACTCTGTGAGAATATAGAAACATGTTTTAACATTGTAAAGGACAAGATGGAACCATTTTTGTCCCCATTACAACATTAACATGAGGTTTGGGAGAGATTAGTAGGTTATTAAGTGCTCGATGCTTGTGTGTGTAGTTAGGAATTGGGTAGACATAAGAGCTAAGTGGAAAGATGTAATGTGAGAGTGACTTAGTTAGTACGTGGGCATGAATTTATAACTGGGGTCCAGGGGTTTATTACAAGTTTTAGGCTGCCAAACACAGTGGATGGGTTTTGATCTTGACTTTGTGGAGACTCGGGAGAGTTTGATAGGAGTATCTGCTTGAAAATGAGGCTTTTTAGGGGCCCATTTACAAGTGATTCTACTTGTGCTCATGGAAGTGTATGTGTCCGTGCGTGATGTATAAGAATGGGCATCAGATGTTCGAGTGAGTGAAACATTTTGTACCGGGTGTGGCCTCGGTGTAGCTATTTGAGCCCGCAAGCAAGCCTTAGGCACCCATATTTGTCGTGATTGTGGGCTGGCCTTCATTGACTTCTTGGGTACCCAAATAGACTTTACTTTCGCTGAAGAATTTATGAAAGACTTCTTGTTAGTGTCGTGTTGTTGAGTACTAATAAGAGGTTTTGGCCGTGGGGTTGGCGTGGTCACAACAGGGTGTTCGCCTTTCCGCACCCACACTTGTTTCAACGGCTGAGACATTCTGCTTCGCATGTTTTTTTGGCCTCAAGTATAGGTAGTACTCTGCTCCTGTATTTGATCTGCCTTTGGTTGCTGCATCCCTCTGGCCTTTGGAAAAGAAGGGAGTGCCGTCTTATCCTTGACTTCGTTGTTGAAACAATCCTCTTTCTGCATCATACAGTTTTGGACAAAAATAGCATTGTCAACTTCATGTACGCCCCTTGAAGGACCAAGAGTTCGTGCCTTACCTAATTCCTTGAGTGCCTCATTTTCCAATTCAACTGTAATTCGACTATGATTTACCCATACCTGAAGAAGTCCACTCCTTAGGTTTAGGTTGACTGCATGATCATAGATCCAATCCTGACCCAAGACAAGAGGCTCAGTGAGGTCCTCATCTTGACACACTAGTACTTTGATTGTCATTCCTTCGTCTTGAATGTAGAGGGGAAGTTCCACCTCGCCCATGCAAGAAGTTTCCACACCTCCCAATCCTATGAGATATGCTTCTATAGGATTGACGATTAATTTCAACTTTTGACAGTACAAAAATTTAACAGCACTAGTGGCTGCACCTGAGTCAATCAAGGCTCTTACAGTCCTTGCACCCTTTCCTTGTCCTATCTCTAAGGTTATAAAAGGACGCCGATCAATTATCCTATGAAAGCTGACACCTGAAACTTCACACATAGCCACATGATATCCTTGGTCTACATATGCATCTGTCCTCGGTTGCTCTCTACCCTGTCTTCTCAACTTCATTCTCTGGATGCATTCTAATGCTTCTGCTTGAGCTTCTTCTCGAATTCATTTTTCTTCTTCATTGCGTTTCTTAGCAGTCTTGAGTCGACTTAGCATCTCTTCCGTCAGAGGTTCCTGATATAACTTGACTCTGCACCCACTTATGTAGCTCGGGAGAATATCGCCTTCTAATGTGGCTAGTTGCACTGCTCCACTTGTTGAGATTCTATTAATGATCATGGGTTCGTAGCCTCTCTTCTCTAGTTTCCTCGCATGTTGTTTCAAAGTGTAGACTAGTACTAGGTCGCCTGCCTTCAAACCTTTATCCTTAACGTGGGCATCAAAGTATGCCTTCTATCATTTCTTAGCTGCATATATCCCTACAGCCACCCTCAGTCTTGTTTCTCCTAATCGTTCAACGTCAAAAAGTCTAGAGGAGAGTTCATGACCCGTCCATTCATGCTCTTGTGCTACTTTCAATGTAGGTATTAAGAAGTCCAACGGTAGCACTGCATTTTGGCCAAATACCATCTGAAAGGGGGTGGCTTGGAGTACCGTTTTGTAGGCGACTCGGTATGCCCAAACAGCATGGTGTAGCTGTTTGTCCCAATCAGAGCGTTTATTGTTCACTAATTTTGTCAGTACATTGCATAAGATCTTATTGGTGCTCTCAGCCTGGCCATTAGCTTGAGGGTGATAGGGGGTAGACTTCTTATGTACTACCAAGAATTCTTGGAGCAGATTTTCAATAACTTCATTCAAGAAGTGAGTGCCTCTGTCACTGACTAGCTCTATGGGTAACCCATATCTGGTGAACACATTCTCAAATAAAAACTTAGTTGTTGTTTGAGCATCGTTCTTCGTGGTGGCTTTTACCTCTACCCATTTGGTTAGATAGTTCATGGCAACGATGATATACTCAGCATGGGGACCCTTAGCTGGGGGATTAATAGGACCTACAAAGTCTATTCCCCACTTAGAGAATGCACGTCCACCTATCATAGGTTTCAGTGGCATCTCATCTTTGTGTATAGGATACTGAGTTCGCTGGCAAACATCACATCTCTTCACATAGGTATGTGCATCCATGTGAAGGGTAGGCCACCACAAGCCTGCAAATAGGATCGCTTTAATCACTCGGTCTGGTCCAAAATGTCCTCTTGCTACACCTTGATGAGCAGTTTCCAAGATCTTGAGATATTCATTCTCATGGGCGCATAGTCTGAGGTAACCATCTTTACCACGTTTGTATAGATTATCACCAATGAGTGAGTAATCCAGGGCTTCTTGTTCTAAACTCCTTTTCCTAGCCAGAGTCATGTCTAGAAGGAATGTTTTCGTCCTCAGGAAGGATACTAGTGGTTCACTCCAATCTGGCACTATGGACACTTGATAAAGAGTGGCATGCTCCACAGGTGGTTTAGTGCATCAGATTGGGCATTCCTTGCACAACTTTTGGACATCAGCTTCCATCGTCGGCCAATCGCACTCCGAGTCTCCTTAGTGTCTGTAGGGTTCGCTGTTTTGAGTAGTGTTGCTCTAATGCACCTACATGTGCTAATTGCAACCATTTAGCGTACTCATCCTCTTCCACACAACAAGCCAAGATCCCTTGATCTGTGTGCTTGTACATACTTCCTGCCATGATGTGATACTTTTGGGCTTTTACTACCTCTCTGTCCTGTGTGTTTATTACTGGGTGGTTAGGCACGTACGTCAATACTGGCACTAATGGCTTAGCCCACTGTGGCACCACTTCCAAATTAAACAAGTAAGCATCAGGAAGGTCATCTGACACTCCTTGTGGGGCTTCTCCAGATGTGAGCCTAGAGAGATGGTCTGCTCTCAAGTGAGTCTTCCCTTTCCTTACCACAACCTCGAAATCATATTCCATTAGCAAGAGAAACCATCTTACTAATCTTCCTGTATTGCATGGCTTGTTTACAAGATATAGCAGTGCCTGATGGTCAGTAAAAAATTTAAACTTATTTGCAAGTAAGTAATGTCTAAACTTTTTAACTGCATATACCATGCCTAGTCCTTCTCTCTCCGTAGTGGTATAATTTCGTTCAGCTGCATTCAATTGTCTACTAGCATAGGCAATTGGGAGATCCATATTACCTTCACCGGTAGGTTGCGCGAGTACACACCCAATAGCATAATTGGATGCATCAACATGAACATGGAAAGGTTTATTCCAATCTGGTGTGGTCAAGATTGGTGCTAAACATAATCGCCGTTTAAGCTCATTGAAGGAATTCTCACATTCATTAGTCCACTCAAAGTTAGTCAAAAGTCCATACAGAGGCTTTGCTATGATGGCATACATGTGTATAAACCGTCGGTAATAACCACAATGCCCCATGAAAGCTTGTACTTCCTTGACATTCTTTGGCCTAGGTAGCTCCGCTATGGCTCTCACTTTCTCTTCATCAGTGGATATGCCATTCTTTGACACTATGTGTCCTAGAATCTTGCCTTGTCTGACCATAAAAATGCACTTTTTTGGGTTCAGGTAGACTTGATATTCTCTACATTTGTCAAAGATTTGTATGAGTTCAGGAATATGGGTTTGTCTAATGTTGGAATGAGCACAAAGATCATCAACATAGACTTCCAAGTTCTTCCTCAGGAACTCTTTAAATACATGGCACATCAGCCTCTGGAAGGTAGAGGGTGCATTGGTAAGCCCAAATGGCATTACTCTAAAGGCAAATATGCCCCATTCAGTGGCGAAAGCCGTCTTATGCCGATCTTCTAGAGCTATGGCTACTTGATTGTAGCTCAAAAATCCATCAAGGAAGCTGTACACTTCCTTGCCTGCTACTCTTTCTAAGAGATGCTCGGTGATAGGAAGCGGATAGTTATCTCGAATTGTGGTTGCATTGACCCTCTTTAAGTTAATGCATACACACAGCTTTCCATATTTCTTGGGCACCACTACGATGGGGGATACCCACTCAGTGTGCTCAATTTCATAGATGAATCCAGCTTCAACCAGTCTATCTATCTCCTCTTTGATCTTAGCAGCATAATTATCATTATATGTGTATGGCTTTTGCTTAGAAGGTTTGACATCTGAGGTCATGGGGATAGTGTGTGAGCATATGTCAGGGTCTACGCCTTTCAAATCCTTGTAACTCCAAGCGAATACATCTCTGTATTCTCTTAGCAAGGCTATCAATTCGTGCTCTTTGTCTTTCGTCAGGTCATGGCCTATGTACGTGCATCTCTCTTCTCCTTCTTCCACAGCTACCACTATTTTCTTGGTGGTCTCTTTGTTATCGTAGGCCTCCGCTGATTGTGCCTCTCGTTTAGGCATTCTGATCATGACTCTCCTGTCATCTATCTCATACTTCTTAAAATTTTCCGGGACCTCAAACAAAGATTCTTCCTCTTCTGGTGTGACTTCTCTCTTCTTTCTTTTCTTTCCTTCTTCCTTCCGGGTCACATTGTAAAGGACAAGATAGAACCATTTTTGTCCCCATTACAATAGTAACATCAGGTTTGGGAGAGATTAGTAGGCTATTAAGTGCTCGGTGCTTGTGCGTGCAGTTAGGAATTGGGTAGACCTAGAAGCTGAGTGGAATGATGTAGTGAGAGAGTGATGTAGTTAGTAGGTGGGCATGGATTTACAACTGGGGTCTGGGGGTTTATTACAAGTCTTAGGTTTCCAAATGTAGTGGATGGGCTTTGATCTTGATTTTGTGGAGACTTTGAAGAGTTTGATAGGGGTATCTACATGAAAATGAGGCTTTTTAGGGACCCATTTACAAGTGTTTCTACTTGTGCTCATGGAAGAATATGTGCCCATACGTGATGTATAAGCATGGGCATCTGATGTTCGAGTGAGTGAAACATGTTGTATCGGGTGTGGCCTCGGTGTAGTTATTTGAGCCCGCAAGCAAGCCTTAGGCACCCAGATTTGTCGTGATTGTGGGCTGGCCTTCATCGACTTCTTGGGTACCCAAATAGACTTTACTTTCACAGAAGAATTTATGAAAGACTTCTTATTAGTGCCGTGTTGTCAATTACTAATAAGAGGTTTTGGCCGTGGGGTTGGCGTGGTCACAACAGGGTGTTTGCCTTTCCGCACCCACACTTGTTTCAACGGCTGAGACATTCTGCTTCGCACGTGTTTTTGGCCTCCAGTGTAGGTAGTACTCTGCTCCTTCTGTATTTGATCTGCCTTTGGTTGCTGCATCCCTCTGGCCTTTGGAAAAGAATGGAGTGTCGTCTTATCCTTGACTCCGTTGTTGAGACAATCCTCTTTCTGCATCATACAATTTTGGACAAGAATAGCATTGTCAACTTCATGTGCACCCCTCGAAGGACCAGGAGTTCGTGCCTTACCTAGTTCCTTGAGTGCCTCATTTTCCAATTCAACTGTAATTCGATTATGATTTACCCATACCTGAAGAAGTCCACTTCTTAGGTTTAGGTTGACTGCATGATCATAGATCCAGTCCTGACACAAGGCAAGAGGCTCAGTGAGGTCCTCATCTTGACACACTAGTACTTTGATTGTCATTGCTTCGTCTTGAATAGAGGGGAAGTTCCACCTCGCCCATGCAAGGGGTTTCCACACCTCCCAATCCTATGAGATATGCTTCTATAGGATTGATAGTTAATTTCAAATTTTGACAGTAAGAAAATTTAACAGCACTAGTGACTGCACCTGAGTCAATCAAGGCTCTTACAGTCCTTGCACCCTTTCCTTGTCCTATCTCTAAGGTTATAAAAGGATGTCGGTCAATTATCCTATGAGAGCTGACACCTGAAACTTCACACATAGCCACGTGATATCCTTGATCTGCATATGCATCTGTCCTAGGTTGCTCTCTACCTTGTCTTCTCAATTTCATTCTCCGGATACGTTCCAATGCTTCTGCTTGAGCTTCTTCTCGAATTCGTCTTTCTTCTTCTTTGCGTTTCTTAGCAGTGTTGAGTCGACTTAGCATCTCTTCCGTCAGAGGTTCCTGATATAACTTGACTCTGCACCCTCTTATGTAGCTCGGGAGAATATCGCCTTCTAATGTGGCTAGTTGCACTGCTCCACTTGTTGAGATTCTATTAATGATCATGGGTCCGTAGCCTCTCTTTTCTAGCTTCCTTGCGTGTTGTTTCAATGTGTAGACTAAAACTAGATCTCCTGCTTTCAAGCCCTTATCCTTCACATGGGCATCAAAGTATGCCTTCTGTCTCTTCTTAGCTGCATATATTCCTGCCGCAACCCTTAGTCGGGTTTCACCTAATTGTTCAAGGTCAAAAATTCTCGAAGAGAGTTCATGACCCGTCCACTCATGCTCCTGTGCTACTTTCAATGTAGGTATTAAGAAGTCCAACGGTAGCACTGCATTTTGGCCAAATACCATCTGAAAGGGTGTGGCTTGGAGTACCGTTTTATAGGCCACTCGGTATGCCCAAACAGCATGGTGTAGCTATTTGTCCCAATCAGAGCGTTTATTATTCACCAATTTGGTAAGCACATTGCATAGAATCTTGTTTGTGCTTTCGGCCTGGCCATTAGCTTGTGGGTGATAGGGGGCAGACTTCTTATGTACTATCAAGAACTCTTGGAGCAGATTTTCAATAACTTCATTCAAGAAGTGAGTGCTTCTATCACTTACCAGCTCTATAGGTAGCCCGTATCTTGTGAACACATTCTCAAATAGGAACTTAGCAGTTGTCTGAGCATCGTTCTTTGTCGTAGCTTTTACCTCTACCCACTTTGTTAGATAGTGTGTCACAACAATGATGTATTCAGCATGTGAACCCTTGGTTGGGGGATTAATAGGACCTACAAAGTCTATTCCCCACTTAGAGAATGCACGTCCACCCATCATGGGTTTCAGTGGCATCTCATCTTTGCGTATAGGATACTGAGTTCTCTGACAAACATCACACCGTTTCACATAGGTATGTGCATCCATGTGAAGGGTCGGCCACCAAAAGCCCGCAAATAGTATTGCCTTTATCACCCGATCTGGTCCAAAGTGTCCTCCTGCTTCACCTTGGTGAGCAGTTTCCAAGCTCTTGAGATATTCACTCTCATGGACACATAGTCTCAGGTAACCATCTTTACCATGCTTGTATAAGTAATGTTGATGATCTTTATGCTCATTGCAACATAAAACAAACGCATATCCCATAGTTGAGAGCTATCTTTGACAAATATAGACAATATCAAGTCTGCTTGAACCCAAAAAAGTGTGTTTTTATGGTCAGGCAAGGCAAGATTCTAGGACACATAGTGTCAAAGAATGGCATATCCACACACGAGGAGAAAGTGAGAGCTATTGCAAAGCTACCTAGGCCAAAGAATGTCAAGGAGGTATAGGATTACATGGGGCATTGTGGCTATTATCGTTGATTCATTCATATGTATGTGATCATTGCAAAGCCTCTATATGGCCTTTTGACAAATTTTGAGTGGACGGAACAATGTGAGAACTCTTTCAATGAGCTTAAATGACGATTATGTTCAGCACCAATCTTGACTACACAAGATTGGAACAAACCCTTTCATGTTCACATGGATGCATCCAATTATGCTATCGGGTGTGTACTTGCATAACCCACAGGCGAAGGTAATATGGATCTTCCAATTGCCTATGCTAGTAGATAGTTGAATGCAGCGGAATGAAACTATACTACCACCGAACGAGAAGGATTAGGCATGGTATATGCGGTTAAGAAATTTAGACATTATTTGCTTGCAAATAAGTTTAAATTTTTTTATTGATCATCAAGCTCTACTGTACTTGGTAAACAAGCCATGCAACAATCCTATTTGCAGGCTTGTGGTGGCCAACCCTTCACATGGATGCACATACCTATGTGAAGCGGTGTGATATTTGTCAGCGAACTCAATATCCGATACGTAAGGATGAGATGCCATTGAAACCTATGATGGGTGGACATGCATTCTCTAAGTGGGGGATAGACTTTGTAGGTCCTATTAACCCCCCAGCTAAGAGTTCCCATGCGGAGTATATCATTGTGGCCACTGATTATCTGACTAAATGGGTGGAAGTGAAAGCCACAACCAAGAACGATGCTCAAACCATAGCTAAGTTGTTATTTGAGAACGTGTTCACTAGATGTGGGCTACCTATAGAGCTAGTAAGTGATAAAGGCACTCACTTCTTGAATGAAGTCATTGAAAATCTTCTCCAAGAGTTCTTGGTGATACACAAGAAGCCTAGCCTCTATCATCCGCAATCTAATGGTCAAGCCGAAAGCACCAATAAGATTCTATGCAATGTTCTGACCACATTAGTGAATAATAAGCACTCTGATTGGGACAAACATCTACACCATGCTGTTTGGGCATATAGAGTTGCCTATAAAACGGTACTCCAAGCCACACCTTTCATATGGTATTTGGCCAAAATGTAGCACTACCATTATACTTCTTGATACCTACACTGAAAGTAGCACAAGAGCATGAGTGGATAGGTCATGAACTCTCTTCGAGGATCTTTGATCTTGAACGGTTAGGTGAAACGAGACTGAGAGCTACCACGGGGATTTATGCAGCTAAGAAAAGACAAAAGGCATACTTTGATGCCCATGTGAAGGATGAGGGATTAAAAGCAGGAGATTTAGTCCTAGTGTACATCTTAAAGCAACATGCACGGAAGTTGGAAAAGCGTGGCTATGATCGATGATCATTAAGAGAATATCAACAAGTGGGGCAGTCCAATTAGCCACCCTAGAAGGTGACATCATACCAAGCTACATCAGTGGATGCCGGTTCAAGTTATATCAAGAACCCCTCACTAAGGAAATGCTAAATCCACTTAATACGAGCAAGAGACACAAAGAGAAAGAAAAATGAATTTGAGAAGAAGCACAGGTAGAAGCCTTGGAACACATCTAAAGAATGAAATTGAGGAGACAGGGTATAGATCAGCCTATAAAAGATTCTTATGATGCTCCAAGGTATCACATGGCCATGTGTGAAGCATCACAAGTACACTCCAATAGAATAATTAACTGACATTCTTTTGTGACCTTAGAATTAGGACAAGGAAATAATGCAAGGACTATAAAGGCCTTGATTGACTCAGGTGCAGCCACTAGTGCTGTTAGGTTAAGAACTAAAATTAAGTGTCACTCCTATAGAAGCATACCTCATAGGATTGGGAGGTGTGGAAACCCCTTGCATGGTCGAGGTGGAGCTCCCCCTCTACATTCAAGATATTCAGATGATAGTTAAGATGCTAGTGTGTCAAGATGAGGATCTCACTGAACCTCTTGTCTTGGGTCAAGACTGTGTTGGGAAAGATGGATGGATGCTCCAAGAGATTGAGTAGGTACTGCCAAAACCTGATTTGTACTAGCCCTCTTTTGCTTCAGAATTGATAAGTAGACCTCCTTAGCTTTCCAATGACACCATAAAATGGCCTATGTACTTTGGAAGTGATGTGTGCAATGATTGAATCAAAACAAATAACTTTGAAACTCACAATCTCAAGAAAACCTTCTATTTATGTCTTGACACCTGCTGGATCTTTTACTGAGTATGACTAGCACAGTAGGAATTGAAAAAATTACTTTTATGGGTATTTAATTAGCTTATCAAGCTAACTGTTCCAAGTGGAATGATGTAAAAAGATAAACTATGCTAAGAGAAATCAATTTAGCAAATGAAACTATACCCCCGATTTTTTAGGACTGTAGCAGACATTGACCAGTGATCACCTCGATGCGAATTTCTCTGAAATGGCTGAATAGAATCTCTTCAAACTTTTTCACTATGTAGAAAACTTTGATCTGAATCCAACAAGCTTTGAATCACTGAAGTTTATGGAGAAATGACTGAGATATGCACTTCACAAGTTGACAGACTTTTGAGTAGTATGAAAGAGAACTCAGAAATGACCTATGTGAATGTATGTATTAATGAACACTTGTATACAAATCCATTGACATGAAAATCATTGCCTAATGGTGTAGATAGGTGTGGGCTAGGGTGTAGGCCTCACACACACCCAAAATCAGTAATGAGAAGCTCGCGAGTGATGAGTTCTACCCATGACTTTTCCATGACCATTTTTATAAGGAATGAGTAAAAATTTGAATTCAAATTCAAACTTTTGGCCTATGATCAAGCTCCTATATCCTAGGAGATATTCCTTCAATCAAAGAGATAACTTTTTCCACGAATCCTTTTGGTAGGTTATTACAAAAGATTCCTAGTCAATTTGACTTTTACAAGGAGATAAAGTGGTAATTAACCACTAGCACTAGTTCCTATGTTTCTTCACATATGTAGGGCCCTCAAGATATCTTTCAAGCCAAATATGTAGGCTTGTGATTTACACCAACAGCTTCCCCTCAAGCCAAACATTTTGGCTTGATCTTGATCTTCAGTCTTCATGTATATCCTGCAATCCAATCATTGCTTTGAACCTACAAAGTTTGGTTCCATCCAAGGCTTTAGTTAACAAATCTGCACACTGCATGTTGGTTGATACATAGATTAGTTGAATGTCTTTGCTTATCAACCTCTCTCTCACATAATGGTAATGGACCTCTATATGTTTGGTCCTAGCATGATAGATAGGATTAGCTGCAAGGTGAAGAGAACTTGTATTATCTCCAAAGATAATTGGTGACCTAGTATATAAACCCAATTCTGTATACAAAAGTTTAATCCATATGGCTTCTTGTGTGGCATTAGCCAGCCCTCTATACTTTGCTTCTATAGAAGACAATGCAACAGTTGGTTGCTTCTTTGCAGACCAAGATATTGGCTTATCACCTGCAAAAGAAATATATCCAGAAGTGCTCCTCCTATCATCCTTGCATCCTGCCCAATCTGCATCTGAATAAATTTTGATATCAATATCTGAAGTGTAAGGGAAATACAAACCATGGTTCTATGTACCCTTGAGATACTTCAAGATTCTCTTGGAAGCCTCTAAGTGAGGTATCCTTGGCTTGTGCATAAACTAACTTAGCACACTAACTCCATATGCAATATCTATCCTTGTTAAGGTAGCATAGTTCAAGCTACCCATCATTCTTTGATAACCTCTAATGTCATTGACTTCATCACCTTCATGGGCACTTAATTTTAAGTTTACCTCCATTGGAGTGCTTGCTACTTTGGCATCCTGCAAGTGAAACTTCTTCAACATATCCTGTATGTATTTTTTCTGAGTAATGTATATTCCTGAGTTAGTATAAACTAACTCAAGCCCAAGAAAATACTTCAATAGACCAAGATCATTGATCTTGAACTCCTTCATCATCTGGCTCTTGATTTGTCTGATTCCATTGACATCATTACCTGTAATGATGATGTCATCAACATAAACACAAAGGTATATTACCTATGACTTACTTCTCTTAATGAATAGAGAAGTATCTGGCTTGCTCATAACAAAACCTTGGTCTTGGAGGTATGTAGTTAACCTGTAGTTCCATGCCCTAGGTGCCTGCTTTAATCCATATAATGCCTTTTTTAATTTGAAAACATATGTTACCTTCTTAGGGTCCTCATAGCCAAGAGCTTGTGACATATATACCTCCTCTGAGATCCATCCATTGAAGAAAGCATTCTTGATATCCAATTGGTACATGTTCCAATTTTTTGATGCAACCACACTTACCAACACTCTGATAGTTGGCATCTTGGCCACAGGAGAGAATGTCTCTTCATAATCAATGCCTTGGGTTTGTGCAAAACCCTTGGCTACCAATCTGGCTTTGTACCTATTAATTGTGCCATCAGAATTTCTTTTAAGCTTATAGATCTATCTGGATCCTATTACCTTCATGGAGTCCTTCTTTGGTACTTACTCCCATGTATCACTCTCCTTGAGTGCTTCAATCTCCTCATCCATAGCTTCTTTCCATTCTGTCTTGGTTATGGCTTCTTCATATGATCCTGGTTCTTCAATTGACAAATCTTTGGCAAGATAAACAGAATGTTTAGTAACAAGAGATGTATCATACCCATATCTGATAGGTTTTTTGCTTTCTCTTTGTGATCTTCTGATTGATTGAGTTGAAGATTCAGGTATGTCTTCAAGCTTCTTCATCTTCATTTTTCCCTTGGACTTCCATGCCTTGAACTCTTCAAGGTTGATAGTATCTTCATCACCTGAACTTGAGTCTTCAATTTGAGTAGGTTCCTCCTTTTCAAGACTTGGAAACTCCTCTTCCAAATCATAGGGTAGTTTAACCTTCCTGCATTCATTCTCATACCAAGAATCATTTTCATCAAAGACAACATCTCTACTCACCATGAATCCCTTATTGGTTGGGTTATAAAACCTGTATCCTTTTTGATTTAGATCATATCCAATAAAGATGCACTTCTCAGCTTTAGGGTCTAGCTTACCTCTTATCTGAGACGGAATGTGTACATATGCTACACATCCAAATATCCTGCAATGGTCTAGTGAGGGTTTTTACCATGCCATGCTTCATAGGGTGTCATCCCATCAAGGGATTTAGATGGTAACCTGTTTATGAGATAAGTGGCAGTTGAAACACTTTCTGCCCATAAATAATTAGGTAACTTTTTCTCATTCAACATAGAGCTAGCTGTCTCAACAATCAACCTATTTCTTCTCTCAGCTACCCCATTCTGTTCAGGAGAATACCTTGTGGTGATTTCTCTTTTGATGCCTCTGTCCTGCAAGAAGTTTTCAAACTCATTGGAGAAGTACTCACCTCCTCCGTCTGACCTTAGCCTCTTCAAATTCTTTCCTGTCTGATTTTCAACAAGTGCAAGATAATTTTTAAAGCAATTAAACACCTCATCTTTGTGCTTCATGAAGTACAATACAATCCATCTGCTATAATCATCAATAAAAGATACATAGTACCTTGATCCTGAGACTGAGGGGTCTTTGCTTGGTCCCCATACATCTATATGGACAAGCTCTAGGTAGTCTTCATGTATGTAACATTTCCTTGAGTAGGGTAACCTGTGAGACTTCCCAAATTGACAAGCACCACACTTATAAATCATATGTTGCTTGGATACATTTGGTATTCCAAGCACACATTGGTCCCTGCATATTTGCTTCAAAGTTCTTTCTCCTATATGCCCTAATCTTTTGTGCCAAATCTCAAGCTCTGAAAGTGTTTGATCCTTGTAACTGTATAGTGCAATATTCTTTGTGTCTTCTAACTCAAAGGTGAAAAGTCTACCTGATTTTTCTCCTTTAGCAATCCTCTTGAACCCATGTCTTGGATCCTCCACAAATGCTCCATATTGGTTGAATCTAACCTACAAACCCTTTTCCACAATCTGTCCAACACTCATCAGATTTTTGGTAATGGTTGGTACATAGAGTACCCTGCTTAACAGATTCCGATTTCCATCACAAGTCTTAACATTTCAGAGAGTAGTGCTACATTGCCAGCCACATGATTTGAGCATCCTGAGTCAATGTAGAATAGGTGGTCATCATTTGTACCTAATTTTGAAGTCAGGTTCATGATCAGAAGAGAGTCATCTTGATCCTCTGTGTAGTTGTTGTAGTCCTTTTTGGATTTGAATCCTCCTTGGTAGTCGCCATTGTAATTATTGTTGTAATTGTTGTTGTAGTTGTTGTTGTAGCCTTGGTGATGGTTGAATCTACCTCTTGTTTGTGAGTATCCACCCCTTTGGTATGCTCTTCCTCTTTGATTCTTGTAATTCCCGAAACACTCATTTGTAGTATGATTTGATAAACCACAAATGTTGCATGGTGAGGAGTTATAGGATCTCCCCATACCTTGCTTACCTCCTCTGCCCCTTCCTCTTGATGATCTACCTCTCCCTGCATAGTTGGCTTGGGAGGTAGAGCCTTCATCTTCCACCTTCTTACTCTTGCATTTATCTTTAGACTTCTTATCAGTGTATAGGGCAGAAGAGTTATTACCTTTGGATGTATCTCCATTCTTGTTGAGCTTTGCTTCATGAGTAAACAATTGTCCCATGAGAGTTGTAAGATCTAGAATTTGCATATCCATGTAAAGGTCCATGGCAGTGGTAAAGCTTTCCCATTTGTCATCAGCCTTGATCCCATTGATCACTTGCCTTACAATTTGCTCTTCTTCAATCTCTTCTCCTATGCTTGCTAAGTGATTTGCTACATCTTTAATCTTGGTCACAAATTCTGAAACAGCTTGCTTAGGTTGCTTCCTCAATGTTGTGAATTCAATCCGTAACTAATTTTTCCTAGCCCTTGTGTTGGAGGAAAAATAAGATGACAAGGTTTCCCAAGTCTCTTGGGATGTCTTACAATTTCTAATATGTGGCAAAAGAAAATCAGAGATGGAGTTGAGTAAATAAGACCTTGCCAATGCATCCTTAGCACACCATGTGTTGAGCTTTTCATGTTCTTCCTTTGTTGGCAATCCTCTTGTTTTGAATGAGGGCAATTCCTCATCTCCTGAGATGTATCCATAGAGTCTCCTTCCTTGTGAGTAGGTCTTCATCCTTAGAGACCATGCTTGATAGTTGTTCCTGTCCAATTTATCAATAAATGAAGGAAAACCATCTCCCATTTTACCTTAGTTTGCTCTGATACCACTATTGGGACAGATGGATGGATGCTCCAAGAGATTGAGTAGGTACTGCCAAAACCTGCTTTGTACCAGCCCTCTTTTGCTTCAGACTTGTTAAGTAGACCTTCTTATCTTTCCAATGACACCATAAAATGGCCTATGTACTTTGGAAGTGATGTGTGCAATGATTGAATCAAAATAGATAACTTTGAAACTCAGAATCTCAAGAAAACCTTCTATTTATGTCTTGACACCTGCTGGATCTTTTATTGAGTATGACCAGCACAATAGGAATTGAAAAAATTCCTTTTAGGGGTATTTAATTAGCTTATCAAGCTAACTATTCCAAGTGGAATGATGTAAAAAGATAAACTATGCTAAGAGAAATCAATTTAGCAAATGAAGTTATACCCCCAATTTTTTAGGAGTGTAGCAGACATTGACCAGTGATCACCTCGATGTGAATTTCACTTAAATGGCTGAATAGAATCTCTTCACACTTTTCCCATATGTAGAAAACTTTGAGCTGAATCCAACAAGCTTTGAATCACTTAATTTTATGGAGAAATGACTGAGATATGCACTTCACAAGTTGACAGACTTTTGAGTAGTATGACAGAGAACTCAGAAATGAACAATGTGAATGTATGTATTAATGAACACTTGTATACAAATCCATTGACATGAAAATCATTTCCTAATGGTGTAGATAGGTGTGGGCTAGGGTGTAGGCCTCACAAACACTACAAATCAGTAATGAGAAGCTCGGCAGTGATGAGTTCTACCCACGACTTTTCCATGACCATTTTTATAAGGAATGAGTAAAAATTTGAATTCAAATTCAAACTTTTGGCTCCCTATGATCAAGCTCCTATATCCTAGGAGATATTCCTTCAATCAAAGATCTAACTTTTTCCACGAATCCTTACAAAAAATTCCAAGTCAATTTGACCTTTACAAGGAGATAAAGTGGTAATTAACCACTAGCACTAGTTCCTATGTTTCTTCACATATGTAGGGTCTTCAAGATATCTTTCAAGCCAAATGTGTAGGCTTGTGATTTACACCAACAGACTGGATCTATGATCACGTAGTCAACTTGAACCTAAGAAGTGGACTTCTTCAGGTATGGGTGAATCAAACCCACATCACCATTGAGCTAGAAAATCAAGCACTCAAGGAATTAGGAAAGGGACCAACTCTTGGTCCTTCCAGGAGTACACATGAAGATAACAATGTTGTTCTTGCCGAAAACTCTATGATGCACAAGAATGAGATACTCAGCAAAGGAGTGAGGGATGTGGTGGAACTCCCTTCTTTTCCAAACATGATTGAGACAAAGCAATCAAAGGAGCACAAGAAGCAGAGGAAGCAGACAATCTATGCTCATAGTCAAAGGAGAGAGCAAAGCAAAAGAACTCAAAATGTGAAGCAAATCTCGATACACAAGGGTGAACAACCCTCTATTTTGGAGACAAATTGCCAATGGTGCACCAAACCAATTGCTCGAGCAAGGAATACGCAGAAAGAGTGTTCAAGAATTCTTCCAAAATGGTCCATTCCTATTTCCCAAAGCGATCGATGATGGCTAACCCTAATACTAGACAAATTTGGGTACCTAAGACTTGCTTGCATGCACAAGTAGCTTCACACAAGCTCACAAGCCAAAAATGCTACTCACCATACTTCACATCACACACCTCTCCACACACATTTGCATTCCAACACTCCACATATGTAACCACACCTAGAACTCCTTGGAAATGGGTACCCAAAAAGTCCCAAATCCAAGACAACATGATTCAGAAACATGAGAAAATCATTGCCACCAAAAGGAACCGTCTCACACATAAAGTTTTGAGAGTTAAACTCTGTGATAAACCACCTGACCCTGCCATGTAATATGCTCTGCATAGACAAAAATGCATTTGAGTACATTGCACGACCAAGTATGCATATAGGGGCAATATGGACCTCCTTACTATACTAACTCACAACACACAATATTCGACTTGACTAACTTCTAACCCAAAGAGTGACATGTTGGTATTGTAAAGGCAACCCACTATTATCATGTTTCCTACACAATGCTAATGTGATTTTCTTCTTCCAACAGATAAGATCATCAAATGCTCGTAGTGATATCATGGCTGGCATAGCAGGAACCAGCTCTCAAGCAGAATTGAGCTAACAAGTGGTTGATTTAGAGAGCTTACCAATCATGCCTGAACCAAATGAAAGACCAGAAGAGTTGGAGGCCATACAAATCATACCAATATCGAACACTGCAAGTGGTCATACCATGCCTCTAGGAAACGCTTCCCACTAGTTTAGTGAAGTCACAGGACCCTTGGGAGAGGGATCATGCCTGTGGGAGTCAAAGTTGGACTTCAATGGGAAGCAAGGTAAATACCACTTCTTCACATGGGAATTCGAAAAGTTACAAAATGCAGAAGGGCTACGTCCTGTATGGGAGAAGGCAAGATTGGACACGTACTTCGGTGCTCGGCTCCCAAAGCTTGACTTCATGAGATGCTACTATCTCATCTACACCTTGACTCCAAGCAAGCATCCAAAAGGTGCAAGCACATTTGTGCTCCCATCTCTGACAAGGGGGAATGAGCTCAAGAGGTTTAGGTTATCAAACAACTTAGTGCGAGAGGCCTTAGATATGCGAGGAATGCATATTCCAACAGAGAAAGAGGTCCTCGTGCTTGATTACATGAAGAATCGGAGCCTCAAAGATGAAGAAGTCAACAAGGACTTGTACACAACCCACTACTGTTCTGAAATGGGTCCCTAAAATCAGTTGTCCTTTTGACATCCAATGGATACTTCCAACAAAGGCTGCATCAACATCTGCAAGAATATTGAAAGCCTCGACGTGCAACAACCATGTGCCTTTGGCCTAACCTTGTCTTTTGCACCATTGAGGTCATGCACTTCCAAATTATGCATCAACATAGGGCCACATCACACGGCCATGCATAGACACCATTGAGAAATCCCAGGCACATGAGACACATATGACATATGTACAATATTTTGTTGGTACTAACCTCTTTCTTCCTGTTTTGCAATATTGTAAAAAAAAACAATAAAAAAAAAGGAAGAAGAGAACTATGTGCTTGAAGATGCTCATTAGCGAACTATCAGCAAGGATATCCATCAACAAAAAAAACAAGCCGATGGTCAAACACCATGATGGAACTACAACACGAAGAGATGAAGATCAACGGACCTTTCACGATGGTAAGACGTGTATGCTTCAACAACACTATAGCCATGATAGATTAGGAAACCTCTTCGTCAGCATACCCTTGAGCACTTAGCTCAAGACCCAATCTCTTGCACCACACTTCTTACCATGCATTTTCCAAGTACGCATAC
Organism: Ceratopteris richardii; assembly: GCA_020310875.1. NCBI lineage: Eukaryota > Viridiplantae > Streptophyta > Polypodiopsida > Polypodiales > Pteridaceae > Ceratopteris > Ceratopteris richardii. The sequence continues at coordinate 81,198,458 of CM035434.1, forward strand.
GTAGGGCCACATTACAAGGCCATACACAAGGCACATATTTTGTTCAACCCATGCACTAATGCACTTAGCCATCATACATTATGGGTTACAAGTACTTGGCATGAAAACTATGAAAGCCATCTTTGGAAGAATCAAAGGACATCAAGGTGACCACAACAAGAGCAAGGAAGCCATCCACCACCGAGAGTTGCTCATAATCAACATTGACCACCTCCTTTGAGCAGCTAGTAGTTTTGGAAAGCTCACAAATGCACCATCAAGATGGAATACAAGGAAGAAGCACATACAAAGGGACTACGACCTGCAAGAGCTCGCAGTGGCAAAGTGAAGAACCAGACAAACGAACAGGCTACATTGGAAAGATGGACCACTCCTGTTGATACATGAAGGATACTACCTCTCAACATACTACATGGAACAACCACTACAACAAGGGTCTATCAGGGACCACAGACTCAAGAGGGGGGGGAGTGTTGATGCCGAAGGTCAAGGACAAAGCATGGAAGCACATGAAGGAAGTGGACACACAAGAAGAAGGAGCATATAGGGAGCTCCAAGAAGCACATGTTAAATTTTCAGAAGAAATCTCTATAAAAATAGTGATTTTTATCACTAAAAACCATTGTAGATACTAGTTTCCATTTTTGCAACTCCATTTTGTTCAAGCCGAGGAGTCCTTGAGCGAGGAGTACTAGATCCATCATCCTGCCAATTTTCATAATTTTTAGACTCCGTTTGAGCCCCCAAATAAGCCCTGGAAACTATTTTTTAACTAGGCCAGACACTAGGTCTAGAGAGGGCCAAAACCACTCAAAAAACTATAAAAAGGGTTGGAGAGCTCATTTTCGAGGTTATCTTGTTGTAGTTTTGAGCTTGTAAGAGATTTCTTTTGTAATCAAAGCTTTCCATTGTTCCACTCTTTGCTCTTACCTTGTGCGCTTGTGTGTGTACGTGTGTGCATGCTTGTGTGCTTTCACTCACGCACTTGTGCCATCACTTTCTCACGGTCTTCATACCGGTCCTCACGTCTCCACGGATTGACATTTATGAGGTGTATCTCCTCACATTGGTACTTGCCATTGTGCTAGAGTGACACGTACATATACACACACATACAAATATGCACATACACTTACACATACATATGCACATGCCTATGTATACACAGACATAGACATGCACATACACACATACACTTACACATATGCATGCACATACATACATATACACACTCATATACATACACGTATATACACATACGCACATACAACTGCACATACACATGGTCATACATACATATACACACACTTACACATGCACATGCACATACATACATATACACACTCATATACATGCACATACACATACACACATACACATACACACATACACTTACACATACACATGCACATACATACATATAGACACACTTACACATACACATGCACGTACATACATATACACACTCATATACATGCACATACATACACATATGCACATACATTTACACATACATACATATACACACACATACACATACACATGCACATACACACACATACACATACACATGCACATACACGCACATAAATGCACATTCATTTACACATACACATACACATACATACATATACACAATCATATACATGCACATACATACGTACACTTACACATACTTATGCACATATTGTTGGGTTGTAGGGTATGCACACATCTTCAATTATGCATAGGAACCCTCCCTAGACCAAGAGAATAACCCTCTTTGTATATGCTTGGAGTGTCACATGAGAACACTCTCGTAAAGCACTTTTTAATATCTCCTTATACCATAGTGTAGGAGACTCTTGAATATCTCACCCTTCTCGCTCATCTAGGACAATGCCACATAAAAATCCCATGCATGGAGTTTCTTGGGGTTTGTTTGTTACAAGAATTGATTTTGGAATTTGCTAGAAGATATGTTAGTTAGAGAGATATTACCTTTTTGAATTTTCAAAGAAGCACATGGAGAAATGTGCTTAGCCTATTTATAGAAGCTCATTTTTGTAAAGAGGGGAGCTTTTGGTCGACGTGCTCTCATGTAATATCTCTTATGAATGGAAGAATGCTCTCCTTTACTCCAAGACTATTTACATTTATGTATTGTGTCTTTGTGAGTGTGTGAGAGTGAGGTGTGTGTGTGTGTGTGTCCCTATGCATGTCTCTCCTTTCTGTGAGTAGAGTAGTTGTTATTACTTGTATTTTACTCATGGACTAGGATCCTTGACTCCCTATTCTCCATGTTTTCAAGCATGTGGCATAGCATGGGGTTGATGGCCAATGGCTTGAACATGTTGGAGGTAGGGGTGGATGAGAGGAGAGTCACTCTTGAGCCTTCCTTCTTGCTTCCATGCAAGGTGGTGAGGGTTTTGATCTTCTGCTACTACAACCTCAACATTATGTGGCACCGTTGCCGAGGAGATTAGCCTTTCATCACTTGGAGAGCTCAAGAACGTGTGGTAAAGTATTGTGTTGCAATTTTTTTGCTCATTTGCATAGGATTTGAGTTCTTGCATGGCACTTTCACCCTTCCATTGGGCCACTCACTCCCCATTTTCTTGTTTTTGTAGGGTAGTTTCAGTTCATTTTTGTTTGATGCACAAAAACATCCCCTAACCCCCTTCTCTCTCTTTCTCTCTCACATCTACACTCTCCCACTCACTCATTCATTGGGATTTCCCCCATCTTTGTCATCTCTTATTGAGGATACCTATCTTGGATTGGGGGAAGGATAATCGTCCATCTTAGTCCTCCCTCTTTCCAAGAAAATCCAAAGAAAAGAATAGGGAATTAAATAATTTCATGTGAAAGCTTTGCACATTGGATCCCTTTATCTCATGTGAACGAGGCATCCATTTTCAAAGTCTGGAAGAAACCAACGTGCTTTGGCGTATTCAATGGCCTGATTGTACCTGCATTTTGTTGTTGGCTATTTTTCATCTTCCCTCTCATCAACATTCACTTCATGTGGTGGGTGGTTGGGGAAGCTTAACACTTCCATACCCCCTTCTGCATCATTTTTGGGGTTGAGTGCCAAGTGTTCTACGTCTGTGCATCGGGGTTGAGCTTCATCTGCTCCCCCTTATGCATCATGCTCTCTCGCCCTTCGGAGGCCCTGTGGATCAAGGCTTGGAGTTCCGTCTTCTTGGGGTTGAGACCTCATATGGACTCCATTGCTCCTCGGAAAGATGCTACTCTTGTCACGCTCACCTGATGGTGTCACACTTCCTGGAACGAGCCATTCTCCTCTCTCTCACTTTCTAGGAGCTGAGTTTTTTGTCAAGAATGGGGCATCAAGGTTGGATTTTTTCTCATATCGTCTCACGAATTCAGGCCAAGCACAAAGGTTGCTTCCCTTTCCTTCCCTTTCATTGCTTTTTGGACACACAGATGTGGGGCTAGGCTCGGGCCTCTTCCTCTAATCATAAACTGTTGCATGTGATTGTGCTTTACTTTAGGTTCGAGCTTCATGTGCTTTAGGGTTAAGCTTCCCTTTGATCCCACTTGTATCCTGAGCTCTGAAGGATGAGATCTTGAAGCCATACACATTTTCATCTACTCTCGAGCGGTGCTGACCTATTGCTCTTTGGGGGCTGATGTGGTTATTGTGTTATACGCCTCTTCTCATGAAAGACACGCAATCCGGAGTTCTCACATCTCCTCTCTTGCCGCATGGTGTCAAGCCCCTTCTGGATCCTCATTGAGCTCTACACGATGTGTGTTGAGCTCCTTCCAAACTCCCTCATCGGTATGACATCCTTCTTGTATTGTGTGATGAAAATTTCTGTGAATGGATGTGAAGCAAGCATGTGCAAGCCGTCACATATTTTGGATGGTGAAAAAGTAAGTGCTTGGAATTTGTGCTTCCCCAACTCTTGTGGTTTTCGTACTGCTGGAGACTCCTTGTAGAGCTCAGACTTTGGATGGCTGCATCTTTTGGCTTATGCTTTTGTAGTTTATCTTTCTTTGAGCTTGGGGTTGAGCTTGTGGGCTCTCCCTCCGATGCTTATGATGGGATTAGAGCAGACTATTTTTGGCCACCTCTCCACTCAGCACCTGGTTGAAGCTTCCTCATTGTCTTTTGTGTGCCACATAGCAAGATACATGATTTTTGATGCCCGCATGGGCAAAGTGGTTGGTATGCACAAGGGAACTCGAAGCACGTGCTGCTCTAGCTTTTTCTCAAAAGCTACGGGGTGGACAAGCTTAAGGCTCCTGCACTACTGTCACTCTGCTCATAGCCATATTTCTCATTACGCACATTGCTCCACATGTTCTACTGTTGGGGGTGTTAGCGTGGAGATTCTTTGACTCAAAGTCGAGCTCTGATCCCCTATTTGCTACCTTTATGTGTCTCGAGCTGGGAAAAGTCTTCTTATTAGTCATAGTTTAGTAATTATATCACCCATCTGTGCTTAAAAAAACATATGATATCTGTGCTACTCTATCCATGCGCAGCCAAATCCTTGGGGGTTTGGAGGAGCTTATTTGCGTTTAAATGTGAATAGCAATGTTAATAGAATCTAGAATCCTGCGATTCTGATTATGTGCTCTTCTCCGAGTTTGAGGTCGAGGGATGTTTTAGTAGAATCTACAAAATCCATAATCGGGTTCTCAATTTTTGATAAACAATGATATGTGTAAAGCATATTCATGTGCTCAGAAAGGACTCTACCCATGGAAGTTTCTTGGATCTCCTAATCTCCTCTGTTTGTCTGAATTGAAGCTATGGTTCTTTGCATATGTTAGTATCACAAGGAGACATTATCGGGCATGTTTCTATTGCAGGAGATCTGGAGTTCTCAACATGGTAGACCCTCGTCCAATTGTTGAAGCTTTTCTCTACAGATGTGGAAAGGGACCAAGAGTTTTTAGGAGAAAAGGGACCACCCCTTGGAATTTTGTTGGAATTCTCTCCTTCCTATTCGTGTTTGTTTGGGTGTTGTAAGGGGCCGAGCATTTTGGTGCTCCCCTAGCTCTTGTCTAGATTGCCATGACGGGATAGGACTTGACAAATCTTGGGGGTTATCAGGCACGGTTCGAATTGGCTTCTGGGTATGAGTTGATGGAGTTATTGAAATATCACAAGACTGCTTGGGCTACTGTCTTTTGCTCCACAAATTGCCTGCTCTATATTTTAGGCAAAGAATCTGAAGGATGTCTTGAAGTTATCTTGTTCTAGTAAAGCTATTGATTAGAGGGAAATGCTATGTGGATTCAGACCTGTTCTGTACTATTTAATTGTGAAAGTCACAAAGGTGACTGGAAGCTTTGCAGGTGCAAAAAAAACATTATGCTTATTGCTATTTGGAACTTGTTTTCTAGGTGTTGGGGGTGTAAGATACTTCTCATTTACACAATGTTCCTCTAAGATTTTGCTAATGAATATTTTTTTCAGTGTGTCTATTCAGTGAACAGTGTTGGTGAGCTTTTTTGTATTCATGCATACCTAAGGCTAACCGATGTAAAGCATAACACGTGTACTTTCAATTGTTGGTGCATACCAATCACCAATTGAAGGCTTGGAAGATCAAATGATGAAGGAAGAATCAATTCCTAAAGTGTTGAAGAAGATTACATTCAGAGGACAAGAGAAGTGTACACATATGTACATTAGTATAGTCATAGCTGACTTAGATCTTTTGTTTAGTAAGAATCATGTACAAATTTATCTATAAATACTTTGAGAAAAGTCGGGGCAAGTATGAGAGCATATGTGACATTAGTTAGAAGTCAAGAATGAGGGAGATAGATGTCATGAGATAGAGAAAAAGTTAGTTGAGTTAGCTCTCATCACTCAACTGTATTTCTTCTGAGAAAATGAAAATTTCTGCGCCCGATGTTTCTGCGTGTTCTCCTTCTACAGTAGATCAATTGTGAAATGCTTTTGTACAAGTCTAAGTTGAGAGTTGCTTGACCTCTGTGCAAAGTTTTAGCTTCCAATTGTAATCAGGCTGAGTGAATTAAGTGTAGGAACATTCATATGTGAAGTATGTTCACTGGTTCCTAAAACAGGCGCAGATTTCGAAGTTAATGTTTTGATCATTTCTCCTAGCACAGTTTAAAGTTTTGCATGAGTGAAGGCTTAATCTTTAAGTTGGAAGATAAGCTACTCATGTCTAGAAGCATTTTGGAAAACGGGTTCTATTCAAGGAGAACCAAGTCTTAAAAGTTACAGGTGTAAAGTCGACTGTTCTGGATGACAGTTTCTGACATAGGTAACTTGAGAAGTTGATTTCTCAAGTTATACTTAATCTTTTGAAGTGATTCAACTTGGAGTAGATGCGCAATCTCTAGGAGATATTTCGTACAAAGTTTCATCAAAAACTTTACACGTTTGATAGGTCAATGTGGAGAAATAGTGCAGCAGACTTTTCTGTGTTTCATCTTCTTCACAGAATTGTTAATCTTTTGATAGTTAGTAATTGATCCTCTAAATGAGTGAAAGGTTTTGGCTTATTCTTGGTATAGAGGTGCTCTAATCACAAGAATAGGTTGTTCTTTTGGAGATTAACACTCTCCATCAGTGGTATCAGAGCAGGAGACATCAAATTGAAGAAAAGAGGATCCCGACTGCTGCAGATTCAAGAAATTCAACACTTGAAGGACTAAGAAGTGAAAGCTTGGAGTCAAAGCTTAAGGAGAAGACTATTTGACATCAAGAAAGGCAAAAGGAGTCTACTTCGAAGTAAAGGTACATACATTGTTTGTAAAGCTTGAAGATTTCAATACACAGGTGGACACAAGATGGGAGAAAGCTTGCATATTGATAAGCTAGATAGGGAGAACTATCCAGCATGGTCCATGAGGATGGAAGCACACCTCATGAGCAAAGATCTTATATCATTTATTACAGGAGATGAAGAAAAACCAGAGTTTGCAGATCCTAGTATTCCTACTATGGAAGAGCTTGCAATGTTGAAGACTTGGATGAGAAAAGATGCTCAAGCAAGGAGCATCATCTACATGGCTGTAAATGATTACCTTTTACCTCACATCAGAGGTTTGGAAAGTGCTACAGATGTTTGGAATGCCTTGGAAGAGCATTTCCAAAATACAACTAAGTCAAGGAAGTCCTCACTATGGGCTGAGTTCACAACCTTCAAGAAGAAGAGCTCACAATCAATTTCAGACTATGTGGCAAGGATGAAAGATATTGCAGATAGCTTGGGAGCAGTGGATGAAGACATTGAAGAGGAAAAGTTGGTAAGACAAATACTTACAGGTCTAAGAGGTGATGAGAAGTGGAAGCCTTTTATATTGTCCATAGAATTGTCACTTGATCACTTTACTCCTGATCTTAATCAATTGCTAGGACATATGCTAACCTTTGAGCAGGATCTTAAAGGAGACAATGATAGAAGTACAAGTCAAGCCATGTACTCCAAAGACAAGAAAAAGAATGGCAAGGGAAAGCAATCAAATGATGATGAAGGGAATTCAAATCAAGCTAACTTCACAAAAGGGAAGACAAATTTCAGAGGTAAAGGAAGAGGAGGTAAGAACAAAGATAATGTTAAAGCTTGTTGGATTTGTGGCAGAACAAATCATTTGGCAAATGATTGTTGGTATAACAATCAAAATGGTGGAAGCAATAATCAGAATTATAGTCAAAGAGGTAGAGGAGGCAGAAACCAAAGAGGCAATTTCAAAGGAAGAGGAGGTAGGACATCATATGGTAGAGGAGGTGGAAGAAACTTCCAATCTCAGTCCTACAACAATAATTATTACAATTATGCATCAGATCAGAAGGATGACATGACTCTTATCTTGAATGCAACTCATGAATCAATGGGAGAAGATCAAAGAGTGTTTTATATTGACTCAGGGTGCAGTAACCATCTGAGTGGGAATCTATCTTTGATGACTGATATGGAAGCAAGGGTGAATGGACATACAGTTCAGACAGGTGACAATACCAAACATAAAGTGGAGAGCATTGGATCAGTGAAGACAAAGAGTGGAAGTACACTTCTGAGCAAGGTACTTTATGTTCCTACTATTCCTAAAAATCTGATAAGTGTAGGGCAAATTGTGGAGAAAGGATATGAGGTAAGATTCACAAATGATGGTGTTTATGTACAAGATCCAAATCAGGGATATAGAAACATAATTGCAGGTAAAAAGGAAGGAAGATTGTTCACTCTCAAAGTCCAAGGTAATGTGGGACATGCATTATTTACCTATGGAAGTCAAAAGGTATCTGAATTAGACCTATGGCATAAAAGGCTAGGTCATTTCAATGAGAGAGCTATAAAGGAGATGTCAAAGAATCAGGTGGTGCTTGGATTGCCAAACATTGAAGGGCAACATATGGTGTACAAGTGTGAAGCTTGTCAATTAGGTAAAGCACATAAGAGTTCTTATAACAAATCAGGGTACAAGTATTCAAATATGCTTGAATTGGTTCATACAGATGTATGGGGTCCCTCAAGGGACTATAGCATAAATGGATCCAGATATTATGTGTTGTTTGTTGATGATGCAACCAGGTGGATTACTTTGTATGTAATCAAGGATAAATCAGAAGTTTTCAAGACATTCAAACATTTCCATGCTTATGCAGAAAGGATCACAGGACAAAAGCTCAAGAGACTAAGGTCAGATGGAGGGGGAGAGTATTTCTCTAAAGAGTTTGATGATTATTTGTGGAATGCAGGTATCAAAAGAGAAGTAACTTGCAGATACTCCCCTCAACAGAATGGAGTAGCAGAAAGGAGGAATAGGACTCTTGTAGAGTTTGCAAGAGCCATGATGAAGGAAAAGAATTGTCCAAATTACTTATGGGCAGAAGCCATTAACACTGCAACATACCTTGTGAATAGGTTGCCTTGCAAAGCTTTGGATGGAGGAACCCCTTATGAAGCATGGTGGGGTAAGAAGCCTAGTCTTGATCATTGTAAAGTATTTGGATGTATTGCATATGCTTATGTTCCTTCACAATTAAGACATAAGCTAGAACCAAAAGCAGAGAAGTATGTGTTTATTGGATATGATGATAGATAGATGGGTTACAGATTGTGGAGTCCATCCACAAAGCAATTTCTTGTTACTAAAGATGTGACATTTGATGAGCAAAATATGTGGTATACAGGATCACCAAATGAGTATACAGGTGTTGAAGAAATTCAAAGGAAAGGAAAGGCAAAGGTAAAAGTATGTGAAGAAATTGTTGATGAAGTTGACTCTAGATGTAGAGTGCAGGATCATGTAGAAGAAGGGCCAAGATTTGATCCAGAATCAAATGAGGCTGAAACTTCAAGAAGTGCAGAAATCAGAAGATCTACAAGGGAAAGGAAAGAACCTATAAGGTATAGTTATGATACATCCTTCCTAACAACAAAAGATTATGCCTACATTGTGAAAACAGAAGAAGATCCAACTACTTATGAAGAAGCCAAAGGTAAACAGAATTGGGAGAAGGCAATGCAGGAAGAGTATGATGCTCTACTTGAAAATGAGACTTGGGAACTAGTACCAAGACCAAAGAATCAGAAGGTTATTGGATGCAAGTGGGTATATAAAACAAAGAGGTTTGCAAATGGTAAGGTGTCTAGATATAAGGCTAGACTTGTGGTCAAAGGTTATGCCCAAACTTATGGGGTAGATTATGATGAAACCTTTAGTCCTGTTGCTAAGATGTCTACAATTAGAACATTGATTGCTATTGCTGCTTGCAAGGGATGGAAATTATCACAATTGGATGTGAAAAATGCATTTCTAAATGGTTACATTGCAGATGAAGTATATATGGAGCAACCAGAAGGCTTCATGGAATCAATTGGATCAGATTATGTGTGTAAGCTCAAGAGAGCTTTATATGGGTTGAAGCAAGCCCCAAGAGCTTGGAATTACAGATTGGTCAAGTTCTTGAATAAATGTGGATTTCAAGCATCAAAGGCAGATAGTAGCTTGCTAGTGAAGGCAAGTGAAAATGGATACATTTACATGTGCATTTATGTTGATGATATTATTGTTACAGGAACAGATGCTCAAGGAATCAATGAACTCAAAAGACAAATAGAGAAGGAGTTTAAGATAAGTGACTTGGGAAACTTATCTTATTTTCTAGGAATGCAGATTGTGTATACTCAACATGGAGTATATGTTTCACAAGAGAGATACTTGAAGAATCTTCTGGTCAAGTTTAACATGGAAGATTGCAAGACCTCAACTACACCATTGGAGGTAAATCATAAACTAAGCAGGTATGGAGGTGAAGAATTCAATGACATGAAGAAATATCAAAGTTTGGTAGGTAGTTTAATCTATGCTACCTTGACAAGGCCAGATCTATCATATGCAGTAGGTGTGTAGTCACAATTCATGCATTGTCCAAAGAAGACTCATTGGATTGCAGCCCAAAGGGTACTCAGATATATTAAAGGAACCCTAAGTGAAGGTTTGTACTATGGTTTCACTTCTGACACAAGAATCAAAGTGTTTAGTGATGCAGATTGGGCAGGTGACTCAGATGATAGGAGGTCTACTCATGGATATCTTTGTTATGTTGGAGATAAGCTAGTGTCTTGGTGTTCAAAGAAGCAACATACAGTTGCTTTATCATCCACAGAAGCTGAGTATAAGGGAATGGTAGAAGCTGCAAAGGAAGTGATATGGTTGAAGACCTTGATGAAAAGTTTTGAGATTGATCATAGTACTCCAATAATTTTTGGAGACAATATGAGTTCTTTGTATTTGGCAGCTAACCCTGTTTTTCATGCCAGGACTAAGCATATAGAGATTCAGTATCATTTCTTGAGGGAAAAGGTACTAGATAAAGAGATTGAAGTGATGTATACTCCAACAAAAGAACAAGTGGCAGATATGATGACAAAGAGCTTGGATGGACCTAAGTTACAAAGGTTCAAAGACATGGCAAGTATAAAGAAGACAGAGAAAACCTCAATTGATGATTGAGGGGGAGCTGTTGGTGCATACCAATCACCAATTGAAGGCTTGGAAGATCAAATGATGAAGGAAGAATCAATTCCTAAAGTGTTGAAGAAGATTACATTCAGAGGACAAGAGAAGTGTACACATATGTACATTAGTATAGTCATAGCTGACTTAGATCTTTTGTTTAGTAAGAATCATGTACAAATTTATCTATAAATACTTTGAGAAAAGTCGGGGCAAGTATGAGAGCATATGTGACATTAGTTAGAAGTCAAGAATGAGGGAGATAGATGTCATGAGATAGAGAAAAAGTTAGTTGAGTTAGCTCTCATCACTCAACTGTATTTCTTCTGAGAAAATGAAAATTTCTGCGCCCGATGTTTCTGCGTGTTCTCCTTCTACAGTAGATCAATTGTGAAATGCTTTTGTACAAGTCTAAGTTGAGAGTTGCTTGACCTCTGTGCAAAGTTTTAGCTTCCAATTGTAATCAGGCTGAGTGAATTAAGTGTAGGAACATTCATATGTGAAGTATGTTCACTGGTTCCTAAAACAGGTGCAGATTTCGAAGTTAATGTTTTGATCATTTCTCCTAGCACAGTTTAAAGTTTTGCATGAGTGAGGGCTTAATCTTTAAGTTGGAAGATAAGCTACTCATTTCTAGAAGCATTTTGGAAAACGGGTTCTATTCAAGGAGAACCAAGTCTTAAAAGTTACAGGTGTAAAGTCGACTGTTCTGGATGACAGTTTCTGACATAGGTAACTTGAGAAGTTGATTTCTCAAGTTATACTTAATCTTTTGAAGTGATTCAACTTGGAGTAGATGCACAATCTCTAGGAGATATTTCGTACAAAGTTTCATCAAAAACTTTACACGTTTGATAGGTCAATGTGGAGAAATAGTGCAGCAGACTTTTCTGTGTTTCATCTTCTTCACAGAATTGTTAATCTTTTGATAGTTAGTAATTGATCCTCTAAATGAGTGAAAGGTTTTGGCTTATTCTTGGTATAGAGGTGCTCTAATCACAAGAATAGGTTGTTCTTTTGGAGATTAACACTCTCCATCATCAATCGAATCCACTATGGAGACTCTTGCCATAGACACTAATATACAGAATGAACCATGCTTAAACGTGTCTATTTTTTTCACTTTTATGATTGGTAGCATATAGAGGCATGACAATCAAAATGGTTGCTAGTGTGACTGGTGATGAATGAAGTTTTGCAAGTTACATGGAGCTTGAGATACATTATCAAGGTATTTGGTTTCAAATAGGTTTGGCCAAGGAACATTCATGTGTTGTATGCAAGCAGAATGCACTAGTCTTTATACTCTTTCATGTTCATATTAAGCTATATCTCCTTGCATTTATGTTGCATTAACAAAGCCTAGTGCTTTCAAGGAAAGAGCGTGATCAGAGTGTTGGGTGGTCCTAATGCCCAGTTTGTGTAGTTAATCTTTGTGTACTACATGCTTGAAGGAAGGATGAAGGTGGCTACTTGTCCTTAAGTTTTCTGTTGATCGCTATGTAGGAAGCTACTACTATTGGGAGTTAGTAACTTGCTTGTTGTCTTCACATGTTCTGTTATATGTGCTTACTTATGTTTTGTGAAAATAAGATAACTCATATGGGTATTTTGCCATGACCCATCACAACCAGAATGGCTCACTTCTTTCCCTTTCATCATGCAATATTGTGACTAATCCGATTGCTAGCTTTTGCACTTCTGCATTATATTATGGATGTTGAGGTACTTTTGAAAATACATATTTGTGCGAACATACTGATCTTGATGTTTTTCTTTGCAAAGCCGTTTATGACAGTCATCGGGCTCTTGACTTCCTTATTAGAACATTTAGATCCGAGCTCCTAGGACTTGATGGTAGCAAGAGCACCAACTTTGCCAATGTTTTTGCATTAATTCAAAATTCATGCATGTCACTATAGCACAATGGTAAGTTCAACATGAGGAGATTCAGCTCATAAATGTCAATCTTGTTGGAGACCTCTTAATCTCCAAATATCTGATCTATACTCATCTAAGAACACTTCTATATCAGTTATGGATCAAACTTTACACAAATATTGTTTTCCTTTATCAAACCTTTCACTAACACTCCTCTGAGTGAAGAAGTTTCTTCTTCAGAAAGTCTGCTTCAGAAATTGACTTCATTACCTGCACATATCTTTAGATTTCTTCAAATCAATGATGCACAAGTCTCCACAATACGTTTGTGCAATCATATCAGCCATTAGTTCACCAAAACAACCATTAAAATTTTAATTTGATCCTTAAGATCAAAGATATGTCAAAAACTGTCTTCCAGGAATGGCGACTTTGACATGGTCAACTTCTTAAGTTGATTTCTCACAGCACAAATCTCGTTTTGCTAAATGCTCTAAGCCATAGCTTCCTTATCTTCTAACTTAGATTTTGAATGCTCATTCATTAAAAACTTTACACTGTGCACTGAGATCTAACCAAAACATTGATATGAAAAGTGAGCGACTCTGAGAAGTCTGTCTGCAGATTTTACATACAAATGTTCCTATTGATCATTCTCACAGTAGGAAAGGAATTCTGATCCACATGATCAGACTGAGAGAACTCAGAGAAAGACCCGTCGCTATTTTCTGAGAAAAAACTCTCTTCACATCTATCTCTCAAAAACTTATCTTCTAATGACTCTCATATGTATTTCTCTACATCATTGACTTATATACACATGGTTTTAGACTTATCCCGCGTCTATGACATTACTCCTTATCATCCTAAGGATTATCTATACTCAGATTACAAAAAATTCCAACTGTAATGTACATATGTATACAAGCTATCACTCTGAAATCTTCTTCACTTTCTCAAGTGTCTTCTTCCACTTCAATCTGACCATAGACTTTCTTCAAGCCCTCAAGAAATGATATGAATTTCTATATGCTTAGTCCTGGCATGAAAAATAGGGTTAGCTACCAAATACAAAAAACTCATATTGTCTCCAAAAATAATTGGAGTACTCTGATCAGTTCCAAAACTCTTCAACAATGTCTTTAACCATATTACTTCTTTTGCAGCCTCTACCATTCCTTTATACTCAGCTTCTGTGGATGACAAAGCAATTGTATGTTGCTTCTTTGAACACCAAGAAACTAGTTTATCTCCAATATAACAGAGATACCCATGAGTAGACCTTCTATCATCTGAATCACCTGCCCAATCTGCATCACTAAATACTTTGATTCTTGTATCAGAAGTAAATCCATAATACAGACCTTCACTTAGGGTTCCTTTGATATATCTGAGTACCCTTTGAGCTGCAATCCAATGAGTCTTCTTTGGATAATGCATGAATTGTGATAACACACCTACTGCATATGATAGATCTGGCCTTGTCAAGGTAGCATAGATTAAAATACCTACCAAACTCTGATATTTCTTCATATCATTGAATTCTTCACCTCCATACCTGCTCAATTTATGATTTACCTCCAATGGTGTGGTTGAAGACTTGCAATCCTCCATGTTGAACTTGACCAGAAGATTCTTCAAGTACCTTTCTTGTGTAACATATACTCCATGTTGAGTATACACAATCTGCATTCCTAAGAAATAAGATAAGTTTCCCAAATCACTTATCTTAAACTCCTTCTCTATTTGTTTCTTAAGTTCATTGATTCCTTGAGCATCTGTACCTGTGACAATAATATCATCTACATAAATACACATGTATATGTATCCATTTTCACTTGCCTTTACTAGCAAGCTACTATCTGCCTTTGATGCTTGAAATCCACAATCATTCAAGAACTTGACAAGCCTGTAATTCCATGCTCTTGGGGCCTGCTTCAACCCATACAAAGCTCTCTTCAGCTTACACACATAATCTAATCCAATTGAATCCATGAAGCCTTCTTGTTTCTCCATGTATACTTCATCTGCAATGTATCCATTTAGAAATGCATTCTTCACATCTAATTGTGATAACTTCCATCCTTTACAAGCAGCAATAGCAATCAATGTTCTAATTGTAGACATCTTAGCAACAGGACTAAAGATTTCATCATAATCTACCCCATAAGTTTGGGCATAACCTTTGACCACAAGTCTAGCCTTGTATCTAGACACCTTGCCATCTACAAACCTTTTTGTTTTATACACCCACTTACATCCAATGACTTTCTGATTCTTTGGTCTTGGCACCAATTCCCAAGTTTCATTTTCAAGTAGAGCATCATACTCTTCTTGCATTGCCTTCTCCCAATTCTCTTTACCTTTAGCTTCTTCATATGTGATTGGATCTTCTTCTATCTTCACAATGTAAGAATATTATTTTGTTGTTAGAGAAGATGTATCATAGCTATACCTTATAGGCTCTTTCCTTTCCCTTGAGGATCTTCTGACCTCTGCATTTCTTAAAGTCTCTGCCACATTTGATTCTGGGTCAAACCTTGGCCCATCTTCAACATTATTCTGCAATTTACTTTTATAGTCAACATCATCAATATCTTCTTCATAAACATTTACTTTTGCCTTCCCTTTTCTTTGTATTTCTTCAACACCTGCATAATCATTTATTGACCCTGTATACCATGTGCTTTGCTCATCAAATGTAACATCTTTGGTAACAAGAAATTGCTTTGTAGATGGACTCCACAACCTGTAACCCATCTGTCTATCATCATACCCAATAAACACAAACTTCTCTGCTTTCGGTTCTAACTTATGTCTCAATTGTGAAGGAACATAAGCATATGATAAGCATCCAAATACTTTACAGTGATCAAGAGTAGGTTTCTTACCCCACCATGCTTCATAAGGAGTTCTTCCATCCAAAGCTTTACAAGGTAACCTATTCACAAGGTATGTTGCAGTGTTGATAGCTTCTGCCCATAAGTAATTTGGACAATTCTTTTCCTTCATCATTGCTCTTGCAAATTCTACAAGAGTTCTATTTCTTGTTTTTGCAACTCCATTCTGTTGAGGAGAATACCTGCAAGTTACTTCTCTCTTTATACCTGCATTCCACAAATAATCATCAAACGCTTTAGAGAAATACTCTCCCCCTCCATCTGATCTCAACCTCTTAAGTTTTTTTCCTGTAATCCTTTCTGCATAAGCATGATAATGTTTGAATGTCTTGAAGACTTCTGATTTATCATTGATAACATATAAAGTAATCCATCTGGTTGCATCATCAACAAACAACACATAATATCTGGATCCATTTATGCTATAGTCCCTTGAGGGACCCCACACATCTGTATGAACCAATTCAAGAATATTTGAATACTTGTACCCTGATTTATTGTATGAGCTTTTGTGTGCTTTACCTAATTGACAAGCTTCACACTTATACACCATGTGTTGCCCTTCAATATTTGGCAAACCAAGCACCACTTGATTCTTTGACATTTCCTTTATAGCTCTATCATTGAAATGACCTAGCCTTTTATGCCATAGATCTAATTCAGACATTTTTTGGCTTCCATAGGTAAATAAAGCATGTCCCACATTACCTTGGACTTTGAGAGTAAACAATCTTCCTTCCTTTTTACCTGCAATGATGTTTCTATATCCCTGATTTGGATCTTGCACATAGACACCATCATTTGTGAATCTGACTTCATATCCTTTCTCCACAATTTGCCCTACACTTATCAGATTTTTAGGAATAGTAGGAACATAAAGTACCTTGCTCAAAAGTGTACTTCCACTCTTTGTCTTCACTGATCCAATGCTCTCCACTTTATGCTTGGTATTATCACCTGTTTGAACTGTATGTCCATTCACCTTTGCTTCCATATCAGTCATCAAGGATATATTGCCACTCAGATGATTGCTACATCCTGAGTCAATATAAAACACCCTTTGATCTTCTCCTACTGATTCATGAGTTGCATTCAAGATAAGAGTCATATCATCCTTCTGATCTAATGCATAGTTATAATAATTGTTGTTGTAGGACTGAGGTTGAAAACTTCTTCCACCTCCTCTAGCATATGATGTCCTACCACCTCTTCCTCTGAAATTGCCTCTTTGGTTTCTGCCTCCTCTACCTCTCTGATTAAAATTCTGATTATTGCTTCCACCATTTTGATTGTTATACCAGCAATCATTTGCCAAATGATTGGTTTTGCCACAAATCCAACAAGCTTTAGTATTATCTTTGTTCTTACCTCCTCTTCCTTTACCTCTGAAATTCATCTTTCCTTTTGTAAAGTTAGCTTGGCTTGAAGATCCTTCATCATCACTTGACTGCTTCCCTTTGCCATTCTTTTTCTTGTCCTTGGAGTACATAGCTTGACTTGCACTCCTATCATTATCTCCCTTAATATCCTGCTCAAAAGTTAGCATGTGTCCTAGCAATTGATTAAGATCAGGAGTAAAGTGATCAAGTGACAATTCTATGGACAATATGAAAGGCTTCCACTTCTCATCTCCTCTCAGACCTGTAAGTAT
This sequence comes from Ceratopteris richardii, assembly GCA_020310875.1. NCBI lineage: Eukaryota > Viridiplantae > Streptophyta > Polypodiopsida > Polypodiales > Pteridaceae > Ceratopteris > Ceratopteris richardii. The sequence goes on from CM035434.1 coordinate 81,215,852, forward strand.
TTGCCTTACCAACTTATCCTCTTCAATTTCTTCATCTACTGCTCCCAAGCTATCAACAATATCCTTCATCCTTGCCACATAATCCGAAATTGATTGTGAGCTCTTCTTCTTGAAAGTTGTGAACTCATCCCATAGTGAGGATTTCGTTGACTTGGTTGTGTTTTGGAAATGCTCTTCCAAAGCATTCCACACATCTGTTGCACTTTCCAATCCTCTGATGTGAGGTAGAAGATAGTCATTTACAGCCATGTAAATGATGCTCCTAGCTTGAGCATCCTTTCTCATCCAAGTCTTCAAATCTGCAAGCTCTTCCCTAGTTGGAATACTAGGATCTATAAACTCAGGCTTTTCTTCTTCTCCTGTAATAAATGCCATCAAATCTTTGCTCATGAGGTGTGCCTCCATCCTCATGGACCAAGTTGGATAGTTCTCCCTATCTAGCTTATCAATATGCAAGCTTTCTCCCATCCTTGATCTTCTGTGTCTACAATTACTATGGTTTATGATAATAGAGTGTACCTTTGATATGAAGCTTTGATCCTTCTTGATTTTTCAAACTCGTGCTTTGTACTTCTACAGGTTATCTTCAAGAATTTGTCCTTGTCCACC
>CM035434.1:81251460-81253960 GCA_020310875.1 Ceratopteris richardii
CTTCCTCACATTAGAGGACTTGAGAGTGCTTGTGACATTTGGAATGCTTTGGAAGAGCATTTCCAAAATACAACCAAATCAAGGAAGGCTTCACTATGGGCAGAATTTACTACCTTCAAGAAGAAGGCCTCACAATCAATCTCTGATTATGTGACAAAGATGAAGGACATTGCAGATTCTTTGGGTGCAGTTGATGAAGATATTGAAGAAGACAAATTGGTAAGACAAATACTCACAGGGCTAAGAGGAGATGAGAAGTGTAAGCCTTTCATTTTATCTACAGAACTTTCATTAGATCACTTTACTCCTAATTTGAATCAATTGTTAGGTCATATGCTAACTTTTGAGAATGATGTCAAAGGAGATGTTGATAAGAGTGCAGGTCATGCAATGTATTCTAAAGACAAGAAGAAAGCCAACAAAGGGAAGCAACAATCAGGTGAAGAAGAAGGTACATCAAACCAAGAAAACTTCATAAGAGGAAGAGGAAATGGCAGAAGTAGAGGAAGAGGCAGAAACAACAAAGAGAATGCAAGAGCTTGTTGGATATGTGGTAAGACCAATCATCTATCTCATGATTGTTGGCACAATAATCAAAACAATGGTAATTATCAGAATTTTAATCAAAGAGCAAGAGGTGGTAGATTTCAGAGAGGAAATTTCAGAGGTAGAGGTGGTAGGAATTCTTTTGGAAGAGGTGGTGGAAGAAATTTCCAAAGTCAATCCTATAATAACACCTACTACAACTATGCATCAGATAAAAAGGAGGACTCGACTCTCATTATGAATACATGTGAAACTTCAGATGAGGACATGAGAGTGTTTTATATTGATTCAGGATGTAGTAATCATTTGAGTGGAAATATTGCTTTGATGACTGACCTAGATCATAATGCAATTAATCATACAGTTCAGACAGGTGATAATACAAAGCATAAGGTAAAGTCAATTGGTTCAGTCAAGGCTAAGGATGGGAGCACTCTTCTGAGTAAGGTACTTTATGTTCCCACAATTCCAAAGAATTTGATCAGTGTAGGTCAAATTGTGGAAAAAGGTTATGAGGTAAGGTTTACCAATGATGGAGTTTATGTGGAAGACCCTAGTCAAGGGTATAAACAAGTTATTGCAGGAAAGAAAGAAGGAAGGCTTTTCACATTGAAGGTACAAGGAAATGTTGGACATGCTATGTTCACATATGGAGAGCAGAAGGTGTCAGAATTGGATCTTTGGCACAAAAGACTTGGACACTTTAATGAAAGAGGTATCAAAGAAATGATTAACAATGATTCAGTGCTTGGAATGCCTAACATTGCAGGTCAACACATGACATACAGATGTGAGGCATGTCAATTAGGTAAGGCTCATAAGCAATCCTATTCCAAGCATGGATTTATGTATTCAGAAAGACTTGAATTGGTGCATACAGATGTGTGGGGTCCTTCAAAGGACTTTAGTATAAATGGCTCAAGATATTATGTCATATATGTTGATGATGCTACCAGGTGGATCACAATTTATTTGATTAAGGAAAAGTCAGAAGTGTTTAATACATTTAAACACTATCATGCATATGCAGAAAGGATTACAGGTCAAAAATTGAAGAGACTAAGGTCAGATGGAGGGGGAGAGTATTTTTCAAATGAGTTCAATGATTATTTGTGGAATGCAGGTATAAAGAGAGAAGTTACTTGCAGGTACTCTCCTCAACAAAATGGGGTAGCAGAAAGAAGAAATAGGACTCTTGTTGAGTTTGCAAGGTCCATGATGAAAGAGAAGAATTGCCCAAATTATTTGTGGGCTGAGGCTATTAATACAGCTACATATTTGGTTAATAGATTGCCTTGTAAAGCTTTGCAGGGTATGACACCATATGAAGCTTGGTGGGGTAAGAAACCTACCTTGGATCATTGCAGAATATTTGGATGCTTGGCATATGCATATGTGCCATCTCAATTGAGGCATAAGTTGGAGCCTAAGGCAGAGAAGTATGTATTCATTGGTTATGATGATAAGCAAATGGGATACAGGTTGTGGAGTCCATCCACAAAGCAATTTATTGTATCCAAGGATGTTACATTTGATGAGCAAGGTACTTGGTATGCAGGTAAATATAATGTACATGCAGATGATGAAGAAGTAGTGGAACAAAGGAAAGGTAAAGCAAAGATTCAATTACTTGATGAAAGTGAGAGTAATGAAGTGCAGATTGAAGTTGAAGAGAGGGCAAGGTTTGATCCAGAATGTGATGAACCAGAGACCTCAAGAAGTGCAGAAGTTAGGAGATCATCTAGGCACAAATGGCAACCTACAAGGTATAGCTATGACACTTCATTCTTAACTACTAAAGATTATGCTTATTTGGTAAAAGCAGATGAAGACCCTTCTACATATGAAGAAGCCAAAGGGAAGAAGAATTGGGAAGATGCTATGCAAGAGGAGTATGATGCATTGATAGAGAATCAAACATGGGATTTGGTTCCTAAACCTAATAGTCAGAAGA
>CM035434.1:81263960-81286460 GCA_020310875.1 Ceratopteris richardii
CTAGAGGGATTCCTAGGACACTCTCTAGGGATCTATTCTTTGTTGCACTCAGGACAAAAGGCTTGTATTGTGATGTTTTGTCCTTGTCCCAGAGTGAGTGAGTGGGGACATTCACGAATGAAATGGTTGCCCTGACATCTAAAACATGGTCCTCTAGGGGCTTGTGGTCTTACTTGTCTCAATTGGGGCCTGGGGTTGGGATTTGTGTACATGACATTGGAGTATTCTGGCTCCCAATTTTGTTCCATAGATGGTGCCTCTTATTGATATGGAGAAGTCTCACTTTGCTCAGGTGAATCTATGTAATAAGCTTGTAAACTATCTTCATGGAAGTAGTCTGAACTATGAGCATCAGAGTCATTTTCTGAGACCAAAGGGGTCAGTGGCACCAATGCTCTATTAGGGTTCTCCTCTGCCATCGTATACTTAACTGGGATCACATTGGCAGTGATGGAGAGTGTTAATCTCCAAAAGAATAAGTTAACCTTGAAGTTAGATCACCTCTATATCAAGGTTAACCTTAGACTCCACCAAACTTAGAGATCATTCACCAAATTATCAGAAATATTGAAAGTTCTGAAACATTCAACTTCTCAGAAAAGTCTGCTGCAGATTAGTCACTCATTGACTAATCAATCCTGTAAAGTTTTTGATAAAACTTTGCACAACACTTCGCCTTAAGGTTGCGCAACTTTGCCAAGTTAAATCTCTCAAAAAGATTAAGTATACACTGAGAAATGTATGAAACACTTTACCTATGTCTGAAAGTGCTTCTCTGGAATGGCGACTTTGACACCTGCAACTTCTTAGCACTGGTTCTCCCAACTCTGAACCCGTTTCATCAAGATCTTCTAGCCATAGATGGCTTACCTTCCAACTTAAATTTTAAGCCCTCATTTGTGTAAAACTTTACACTGTGGACTGAGCACTGACCATTTCTTTGAAGATGAAATATGCGCCAGATTTCTCGACTCTCAGAACATCTTCACATATGAATGTTCCTAAGCAAAATTCTCACAACCTGATTGAAATTAATCTCTCAAATTCTAGCCATAGATAGATTAGCTATGGACTTAGATACGTGCAAAAGGATTCTTCAAAAGATTAAGCACAGAAGGAGAATGGGAGAGAAGATCGACGCGCAGAATTCTACAATATTTTCTTCTTCATTACTTTTCATACATATGGTTGATGATACATACAATGTTCATCACCTCTTCATCTATTCTTCTCTATCTGATCTATATCACTCTCTCTATTTATGAATACGTATTTGTAGATATATATACGAGTCTAACTCGTCATCCTTTTTCAAAATACATTGAACTATTTACAAGAGTAATATACAAAAGAAACATTTCTGATTCCATTTTCTTCCTCTGAAAGTAATCTTCATTCTTCCATGTGTCTTCTCACTTTGATCTTCATAAAATCACTATTGATGATTGTTCTGCTCCAACAGCTCCCCCTCAATCTTCAATTGTGATTACCTGTATCTTCTTTATTCCTGCCATATCTTTAAACCTCTGCAATTTAGGTCCATCCAAACTTTTAGTCATCATATCTGCAAGTTGATCTTTTGTAGTGGTGTGTATGACTTCAATTTCCTTCTCAATGACCTTCTCTCTCAGGAAATGATATTGTATTTCAATATGCTTAGTTCTAGCATGAAATACAGGATTAGCTGCCAAGTATAATGAACTCATATTGTCTCCACAAATAATAGGAGTACTCTGAATCACATCAAAAACTTTCAAAAGTGTCTTTAGCCATATTACCTCTTTTGCAGCTTCCACCATACCTTTATATTCTGCTTCTGTAGATGACAAAGCAACTGTATGTTGCTTCTTGGAACACCATGAAATCAATTTGTCTCCTACATAGCACAAGTATCCATGTGTTGATCTTCTATCATCCACATTACCTGCCCAATCTGCATCACTATATATCTTGATTCTTGTATCTGAAGTAAACCCATAGTACAACCCTTCTTTGAGTGTACCCTTGATGTACCTAAGTACTCTTTGTCCTGCAATCCAATGTTCCTTTCTAGGACAATGCATGAATTGTGAAAGCACACCAACTGCATATGACAAGTCAGGCCTTGTCAATGTAGCATAAATCAAGCTACCAACCAAACTTTGATAGAGTTTCATATCTCTGAACTCTTCTCCTCCAAACCTAGACAATTTATGGTTCACTTCCAAAGGTGTAGGTGCAACCCTGCAATCTTCCATTTTAAATTTGGTTAGCAAATTTTTAAGATACCTTTCTTGGGTCACATATACTCCATGTTGAGTATAAGAGATCTCCATTCCCAAGAAGAATGATAGGTTCCCCAAATCACTGATTTTGAACTCTTTCTCCATCTGCTTCTTGATCATTTGTATCCCCTTATCATCTGTTCCTGTAAGTATTATGTCATCAACATAAATACACACATAAATGAACCCATCTTCACTTGCTTTGACTAGCAAGCTACTATCTGCCTTTGATGCTTGAAATCCAAGATCATTCAAGAATTTTACAAGCCTATAATTCCAAGCCCTTGGGGCTTGCTTCAACCCATACAAAGCTCTCTTGAGCTTACATACATAATTTGGACTCACTTGATCTTTGAACCCATCTGGTTGCTCCATGTAGACTTCATCTGAAATGTAACCATTCAAGAAAGCATTTTTAACATCTAATTGAGACAACTTCCAACCTTTACAAGCAGCAATTGCAATGAGTGTCCTGATGGTTGTCATCTTTGCCACAGGACTATAAGTCTCATCATAGTCCACTCCATATGTCTGTGCATACCCTTTCACAACTAGTCTAGCTTTGTACCTAGACACACTTCCATCTGCAAATCGCTTTGTTTTGTAAACCCACTTACATCCAATGATCTTCTGACTATTAGGTTTAGGAACCAAATCCCATGTTTGATTCTCTATCAATGCATCATACTCCTCTTGCATAGCATCTTCCCAATTCTTCTTCCCTTTGGCTTCTTCATATGTAGAAGGGTCTTCATCTGCTTTTACCAAATAAGCATAATCTTTAGTAGTTAAGAATGAAGTGTCATAGCTATACCTTGTAGGTTGCCATTTGTGCCTAGATGATCTCCTAACTTCTGCACTTCTTGAGGTCTCTGGTTCATCACATTCTGGATCAAACCTTGCCCTCTCTTCAACTTCAATCTGCACTTCATTACTCTCACTTTCATCAAGTAATTGAATCTTTGCTTTACCTTTCCTTTGTTCCACTACTTCTTCATCATCTGCATGTACATTATATTTACCTGCATACCAAGTACCTTGCTCATCAAATGTAACATCCTTGGATACAATAAATTGCTTTGTGGATGGACTCCACAACCTGTATCCCATTTGCTTATCATCATAACCAATGAATACATACTTCTCTGCCTTAGGCTCCAACTTATGCCTCAATTGAGATGGCACATATGCATATGCCAAGCATCCAAATATTCTGCAATGATCCAAGGTAGGTTTCTTACCCCACCAAGCTTCATATGGTGTCATACCCTGCAAAGCTTTACAAGGCAATCTATTAACCAAATATGTAGCTGTATTAACAGCCTCAGCCCACAAATAATTTGGGCAATTCTTCTCTTTCATCATGGACCTTGCAAACTCAACAAGAGTCCTATTTCTTCTTTCTGCTACCCCATTTTGTTGAGGAGAGTACCTGCAAGTAACTTCTCTCTTTATACCTGCATTCCACAAATAATCATTGAACTCATTTGAAAAATACTCTCCCCCTCCATCTGACCTTAGTCTCTTCAATTTTTGACCTGTAATCCTTTCTGCATATGCATGATAGTGTTTAAATGTATTAAACACTTCTGACTTTTCCTTAATCACATAAATTGTGATCCACCTGGTAGCATCATCAACATATATGACATAATATCTTGAGCCATTTATACTAAAGTCCTTTGAAGGACCCCACACATCTGTATGCACCAATTCAAGTCTTTCTGAATACATAAATCCATGCTTGGAATAGGATTGCTTATGAGCCTTACCTAATTGACATGCCTCACATCTGTATGTCATGTGTTGACCTGCAATGTTAGGCATTCCAAGCACTGAATCATTGTTAATCATTTCTTTGATACCTCTTTCATTAAAGCGTCCAAGTCTTTTGTGCCAAAGATCCAATTCTGACACCTTCTGCTCTCCATATGTGAACATAGCATGTCCAACATTTCCTTGTACCTTCAATGTGAAAAGCCTTCCTTCTTTCTTTCCTGCAATAACTTGTTTATACCCTTGACTAGGGTCTTCCACATAAACTCCATCATTGGTAAACCTTACCTCATAACCTTTTTCCACAATTTGACCTACACTGATCAAATTCTTTGGAATTGTGGGAACATAAAGTACCTTACTCAGAAGAGTGCTCCCATCCTTAGCCTTGACTGAACCAATTGACTTTACCTTATGCTTTGTATTATCACCTGTCTGAACTGTATGATTAATTGCATTATGATCTAGGTCAGTCATCAAAGCAATATTTCCACTCAAATGATTACTACATCCTGAATCAATATAAAACACTCTCATGTCCTCATCTGAAGTTTCACATGTATTCATAATGAGAGTCGAGTCCTCCTTTTTATCTGATGCATAGTTGTAGTAGGTGTTATTATAGGATTGACTTTGGAAATTTCTTCCACCACCTCTTCCAAAAGAATTCCTACCACCTCTACCTCTGAAATTTCCTCTCTGAAATCTACCACCTCTTGCTCTTTGATTAAAATTCTGATAATTACCATTGTTTTGATTATTGTGCCAACAATCATGAGATAGATGATTGGTCTTACCACATATCCAACAAGCTCTTGCATTCTCTTTGTTGTTTCTGCCTCTTCCTCTACTTCTGCCATTTCCTCTTCCTCTTATGAAGTTTGCTTGGTTTGATGTACCTTCTTCTTCACCTGATTGTTGCTTCCCTTTGTTGGCTTTCTTCTTGTCTTTAGAATGTTGGTGCAAACAAGCCTTAACACTTGGCTTTGTTGTGTACCTTTGAAGACCCAACTTAAAGCTTGGACTATTGAACCCTTGGAAAGCATAAAAGATTGAACCCTTGGATGATACATTCACAAGAGTCAATAATCATGTGAACCTAGTCTTAGTGATTCTTACTTTTATCTCATGTAAAAGTCTATATGACTTTAACCACTCATGTAATCACACCTAACAGAGGAAGTCGTGGAAAATTTGATTGATTGAGTAGGTGAATGATTGAGAGAATATCTCATTCACTTTTAGGTACATGATTCAAGGAGATTGACATAGATTTGAAATTCAAAATTTTACTCAATCTCTATAAAAGCTACAAGTCAAAAGTCGCGGGTATCCTTCACTCCTTCCGAGGCAATTCTGAGTAAATCATTGAGTGTGTGAGAGCTACTACATAGCCTACACCTCTGAGTACCATTGGGCATCACATTACATGCCAATGGGAATGTACAATCATTAGATTTAATCAATATACATATATTCATAGTCTCTGTTTTCTCTGAGTGACTACCTCCAACTCTGTCAACTTCAACAGAGCATATCTCAAGATCTACTGAACCAAATTTGATGATCAAGGGCTCATTGGAACCAGCTCAAAGCATTCTACAACACTACAAAGTTTCAAGTCAATCTATTCAGCCAATTTGGAGAAATCGCTGTCGAAGTGATCACTGGTATATTTCTGTGTGATTCCTAAAAAGTCGGGGGTGTCCCTGAGTTTGCTAAACATCATGCTCAGTGTATAGTTTATCATTTGGAGTGATTTAACTTGCTAATGGCAGCTTGTTAAGTTAATTTAATACTCCCAGAAGGAATTAGACCAATTGTAAGTGTGCTGGACACACTGAGCTTAGGACTGAGCAGGTGTCATTACAGAAATAGCAAGTTTTTGGACTTATGAAGGTTCAAACTTATCTGTTTTGATTTGATCATTACTCAATCACTTTGTAAAGCACATATATAGTTTCTTGGTGTCATTTGGAAGCTCAAGGAGTCTCCTAACCATATCTGAGGAAAAGAAAGGGCAGGTGTGAAGCAGGTCTAGCAGCACCAACTTGATCTTCTGATTGTACCCAGCCATCACATCCAACAGTGGTATCAGAGCAAATAAGGTAATCATGGGTGATGGTTTCCCTTCCTTTATTGACAAATTGGATAGAAATAACTACCAGGCATGGTCATTAAGAATGAAGACTTATCTACAAGGGAGAAGTTTGTATGGATACATATCAGGAGATGAGGAGTTGTCCTCATTCAAAACCAGAGGCCTACCTACAAAGGATGAGCATGAGAGACTTAATCAATGGTGTGCTAAAGATGCTTTAGCAAGGTCATATCTTCTAAACTCTATCTCTGATTTCCTTCTACCTCATGTTAGGAACTGTAAGACTTCCCAAGAGACTTGGGAGACCTTGTCAACATACTTCTCATCAAGCACAAGGGCCAGAAAGAATCAGCTATGGATTGAGTTTACAACTCTTAGGAAGCAATCAAAACAATGTGTTTCAGATTTTGTCACCAAAGTCAAAGATATAGCAGATCAACTTGCAAGTGTTGGAGAAGAGATTGAAGAAGAGCAAATTGTTAGACAAGTGATCAATGGACTCAAAGCAGATGACAAGTGGGAGAGCTTTACCACTGCAATGGACTTGTACATGGACATCCAAGCACCTGATCTAACAACTCTGATTGGACAACTATTTACACATGAAGCAAAGATCACAAAGAATGGAGAGCAATCAAAAGGTAACAATCCCTCTGCCCTATATACAGATAAGAAGTCTAAAGATAAGGGTAAAAACAAGAAGGTTGATGATGAAGGATCCACCTCCCAAGCAAACTATGCAAGGAGAGGTAGATCATCTAGAGGTAGGGGCAGAGGAGGTAAGTCAGGTAGGGGGAGACCCTATAATCAATCTCCATGCAATATTTGTGGCTTGTCTAATCATACTACAGATGAATGCTACAAAAACTACAGTCACCAAAGAGGAGGATACTCCCAAGGCAGAGGCAGACTCAATCAATCTCAAGGCTACCATGGCTACAACAATAACTACAACAACAATTACAACAATAGCTACAATCACAATGGCAATTATCAAGGAGGATACAGGAACAGAAAGGATTACAATAATTATGCAGAGGATCAAGATGATTCCTTGTTGATTATGAACATGACATCTAAATCAGGTATCAATGATGATCATTTGTTCTATATTGATTCAGGTTGCTCTAACCATGTAGCTGGGAATGTTGCCCTACTCTCTGATTTGGAAGAACCTAAAGGTAAGCACCAAGTGCAGACAGGTGATGACTCTAAACACTCAGTGGTTAAAGTAGGTAATGTCAAAACAAGTGATGGTAATCAGAATTTGCTAAGCAGAGTATTGTATGTCCCAACAATCACCAAGAATCTGATGAGTGTAGGTCAGATTGTTGAAAAAGGTCTACAGGTCAGGTTCACTCAACATGGTGCATATGTGGAGGATCCAAGACATGGATTCAGAAGGATAGCCAAGGGAGAGAAGTCAGGTAGATTGTTTACCTTTGAACTTGAGGATACTAAAAGTATTGCCTTGTACAACTATAGGGACCAAACCCTATCAGAATTGGAGATGTGGCACAAGAGATTGGGTCACATTGGAGAGAGAACCATAAAGCAGATGAGCAGAGATCAATGTGTGCTTGGGATACCTAATGTATCCAAGCAACACATGATATACAAGTGTGGGGCTTGTCAATTTGGTAAGTCACACAGGTTGCCATATACCAAGAAAGGATTTATGCATGAAGATTACTTGGAATTGGTGCATACAGATGTTTGGGGACCAAGCAAGGAGCCATCCATATCTGGATCAAGGTACTATGTATCTTTTATAGATGATTATAGCAGATGGACTGTCTTGTACTTCATGAAACATAAAGATGAAGTATTTAATTGCTTCAAAAGGTATCTTGCATTAGTAGAGAATCAAACAGGTAGACAATTGAAGAGGTTAAGGTCTGATGGTGGTGGAGAATACTTCTCCAATGACTTTGAAGACTACTTGCAGGAAAGAGGCATCAAGAGGGAAATTACCACAAGGTACTCACCTGAACAAAATGGGGTAGCTGAAAGAAGAAATAGACTCATTGTGGAGACAGCTAGGTCTATGCTTAATGAGAAGAAACTACCAAATTATCTTTGGGCAGAGAGTGTATCTACTGCCACATACTTAATCAATAGGTTGCCATCAAAGACACTTGATGGAATGACACCCTATGAGGCTTGGCATGGTAAGAGACCTTCTCTGGATCATTGCAAAATCTTTGGGTGTGTTGCATATGTGCATATTCCCTCACAGGTAAGGGGAAAGCTAGATCCTAAGGCTGAAAAGTGTATCTTTATTGGTTATGATTTGAATCAGAAAGGATACAGATTCTATAACCCCTCAAACAAAGGCTTCAAGGTAAGCAGAGATGTCATCTTTGATGAAAATGATTCATGGTATGATAATGAGTGCAGGAAAGTGAGTTTACCTTATGATATGGAAGAAGACTTTCCAAAGCTTGTCAGACAAGAACCAACTCAGAATGAGGATACAAGTTCAGATGATGAAGACACCATCAACATTGAAGAATTCAAAGCTTGGAAATCAAAAGGGAAGATGAAGATGAAGCAACTTGAAGACAATCCAGAATCCTCAACTCAAGCTATGAGGAGATCTTCAAGGGAAAAGAAGAAACCTATTAGGTATGGTTATGATACTTCACTTGTAACCAAGCACTCTGTATATCTTGCAAAGGATATCTTAAGTGAAGAACCAGGTACATTTGAGGAAGCTATTACTAAACCAGAATGGAAGGAAGCAATGGATGAAGAAATGGAGGCTCTCAAGGAGAGTGATACTTGGGACTTGGTACCCAAGAAGGACTCCATGAAGGTCATAGGATCCAGATGGATCTACAAACTCAAAAGGAACTCAGATGGTACAATAAGCAGGTACAAAGCTAGGTTGGTAGCCAAGGGTTTTGCACAAACCCAAGGCATTGATTATGAGGAGACATTTTCTCCTGTGGCAAAGATGCCAACTATCAGAATTATGGTGAGTGTAGCTGCATCCAAAAATTGGAACATGTACCAATTGGATGTGAAGAATGCATTCTTGAATGGATGGATTTCTGAAGAGGTCTACATGTCACAACCACCTGGCTATGAGGATCCCAATAAGGTAAATCATGTTTGCAAATTGAAGAAAGCTCTGTATGGATTGAAACAGGCACCTAGAGCATGGAACTATAGGTTGACAACCTATCTCTTGGATCAAGGATTTGCGATGAGTAAAGCAGATACTTCATTGTTTATAAAGAAGAACAATTCAGAGGTAATATACTTGTGTGTCTATGTTGATGACATCATTATTACAGGAAATGATGTTCAAGGAATTAGACACATCAAAGGTCAAATGATGAAGGAATTCAAGATCAATGATCTTGGATTATTGAAGTACTTTCTAGGGCTTGAATTGGTCTACACAAATTCAGGTATATACATTACTCAGAAGAAGTACATTCAGGACATGGTCAAGAAGTTTAATTTGCAGGAAGCTAAAGTCTCAAACATTCCTATGGAAGTCAACCACAAACTCAGTGCACATGAAGGAGAAGAACTCAAGGATATTACAGGTTACCAAAGTTTGGTAGGTAATCTTAATTATGCTACCTTAACTAGGATTGATATCTCATATGGTGTTAGTGTACTTAGCCAATTTATGCATAAGCCAAGAGTACCACATTTGGAGGCAGCCAAGAAGATAGTAAAGTACCTAAAGGGAACACAAAATCATGGTTTGTATTATCCATATTCATCAGATATTGACATCAAGGTATACTCAGATGCAGATTGGGCAGGTTGCAAGGATGACAGGAGGAGTACATCTGGTTACATATGCTTTGCAGGTGACAAACCTATTTCTTGGTCATCCAAGAAACAACCCACAGTGGCTCTATCATCTACTGAGGCAGAGTACAGAGGGCTAGCCAATGCCACTCAAGAATCAATATGGTTGAAGTTACTCTATTCAGAATTGGGCCTATACACAAGGCCACCAATCATATTTGGTGATAATACAAGTTCACTCCATTTAGCTGCTAATCCTGTGTATCATGCTAGGACAAAACACATAGAGGTGCATTACCACTATGTGAGGGAGAAACTACTTAGCAAAGAAATCCAATTATCATATGTGTCCACTAATATTCAATGTGCAGATTTGCTTACAAAAGCTTTGGATGGAAGCAAGCTATGCAGGTTTAAATCCATGATTGGATTACAGGATATCATTGAAGACTAAAGATGAAGACTCAAGCAAGTGTTTGGCTTGAGGGGGAGCTGTTGGTGCAAACAAGCCTTAACACTTGGCTTTGTTGTGTACCTTTGAAGACCCAACTTAAAGCTTGGACTATTGAACCCTTGGAAAGCATAAAAGATTGAACCCTTGGATGATACATTCACAAGAGTCAATAATCATGTGAACCTAGTCTTAGTGATTCTTACTTTTATCTCATGTAAAAGTCTATATGACTTTAACCACTCATGTAATCACACCTAACAGAGGAAGTCGTGGAAAATTTGATTGATTGAGTAGGTGAATGATTGAGAGAATATCTCATTCACTTTTAGGTACATGATTCAAGGAGATTGACATAGATTTGAAATTCAAAATTTTACTCAATCTCTATAAAAGCTACAAGTCAAAAGTCGCGGGTATCCTTCACTCCTTCCGAGGCAATTCTGAGTAAATCATTGAGTGTGTGAGAGCTACTACATAGCCTACACCTCTGAGTACCATTGGGCATCACATTACATGCCAATGGGAATGTACAATCATTAGATTTAATCAATATACATATATTCATAGTCTCTGTTTTCTCTGAGTGACTACCTCCAACTCTGTCAACTTCAACAGAGCATATCTCAAGATCTACTGAACCAAATTTGATGATCAAGGGCTCATTGGAACCAGCTCAAAGCATTCTACAACACTACAAAGTTTCAAGTCAATCTATTCAGCAAATTGGGAGAAATCGCTGTCGAAGTGATCACTGGTATATTTCTGTGTGATTCCTAAAAAGTCGGGGGTGTCCCTGAGTTTGCTAAACATCATGCTCAGTGTATAGTTTATCATTTGGAGTGATTTAACTTGCTAATGGCAGCTTGTTAAGTTAATTTAATACTCCCAGAAGGAATTAGACCAATTGTAAGTGTGCTGGACACACTGAGCTTAGGACTGAGCAGGTGTCATTACAGAAATAGCAAGTTTTTGGACTTATGAAGGTTCAAACTTATCTGTTTTGATTTGATCATTACTCAATCACTTTGTAAAGCACATATATAGTTTCTTGGTGTCATTTGGAAGCTCAAGGAGTCTCCTAACCATATCTGAGGAAAAGAAAGGGCAGGTGTGAAGCAGGTCTAGCAGCACCAACTTGATCTTCTGATTGTACCCAGCCATCACATCCAACATAGAATACATTGCATGACCTGCACTCTTATCAACATCTCCTTTGACATCATTCTCAAAAGTTAGCATATGACCTAACAATTGATTCAAATCAGGAGTAAAGTGATCTAATGAAAGTTCTGTAGATAAAATGAAAGGCTTCCACTTCTCATCTCCTCTTAGCCCTGTGAGTATTTGTCTTACCAATTTGTCTTCTTCAATATCTTCATCAACTGCACCCAAAGAATCTGCAATGTCCTTCATCTTTGTCACATAATCAGAGATTGATTGTGAGGCCTTCTTCTTGAAGGTAGTAAATTCTGCCCATAGTGAAGCCTTCCTTGATTTGGTTGTATTTTGGAAATGCTCTTCCAAAGCATTCCAAATGTCACAAGCACTCTCAAGTCCTCTAATGTGAGGAAGCAAATAGTCATTGACTGCCATGTAGATGATGCTTCTTGCTTGAGCATCCTTCTTCATCCAATTCTTCAAATCTGCAAGCTCTTCCCTAGTTGGAACACTAGGATCTCTGAATTCTGGCTTTTCTTCATCTCCTGTGATGTATCCTATCAGATCTTTGCTCATAAGGTGAGCTTCCATCCTCATAGACCATGCAAGATAGTTCTCTCTATCCAACTTTTCAATTTGGAGACTATCTCCCATCTTTACTTCACCTGTAGCTTCAAATCTTTAACCTTTACAGATAATAAATGTACCTTTACTTCGAATGTTGCTCCTTCTGATCCTTTTGATACTCTTTGTATGTCTTCCTTCAAGTTTTCTTCAACCTTTACCCTTCTGCACCTTCAAAATGTAAAATTTTGTATTTCTGCAATAGTCGGAGTCTTCTTCACTTCAATTTTGACACAACCTGCTCTGATACCACTGATGGAGAGTGTTAATCTCCAAAAGAATAAGTTAACCTTGAAGTTAGATCACCTCTATATCAAGGTTAACCTTAGACTCCACCAAACTTAGAGATCATTCACCAAATTATCAGAAATATTGAAAGTTCTGAAACATTCAACTTCTCAGAAAAGTCTGCTGCAGATTAGTCACTCATTGACTAATCAATCCTGTAAAGTTTTTGATAAAACTTTGCACAACACTCCGCCTTAAGGTTGCGCAACTTTGCCAAGTTAAATCTCTCAAAAAGATTAAGTATACACTGAGAAATGTATGAAACACTTTACCTATGTCTGAAAGTGCTTCTCTGGAATGGCGACTTTGACACCTGCAACTTCTTAGCACTGGTTCTCCCAACTCTGAACCCGTTTCATCAAGATCTTCTAGCCATAGATGGCTTACCTTCCAACTTAAATTTTAAGCCCTCATTTGTGTAAAACTTTACACTGTGGACTGAGCACTGACCATTTCTTTGAAGATGAAATATGCGCCAGATTTCTCGACTCTCAGAACATCTTCACATATGAATGTTCCTAAGCAAAATTCTCACAACCTGATTGAAATTAATCTCTCAAATTCTAGCCATAGATAGATTAGCTATGGACTTAGATACGTGCGAAAGGATTCTTCAAAAGATTAAGCACAGAAGGAGAATGGGAGAGAAGATCGACGCGCAGAATTCTACAATATTTTCTTCTTCATTACTTTTCATACATATGGTTGATGATACATACAATGTTCATCACCTCTTCATCTATTCTTCTCTATCTGATCTATATCACTCTCTCTATTTATGAATACGTATCTGTAGATATATATACGAGTCTAACTCGTCATCCTTTTTCAAAATACATTGAACTATTTACAAGAGTAATATACAAAAGAAACATTTCTGATTCCATTTTCTTCCTCTGAAAGTAATCTTCATTCTTCCATGTGTCTTCTCACTTTGATCTTCATAAAATCACTATTGATGATTGTTCTGCTCCAACAGGCAGGAGTTGGTGGTTGGTTTCCTAGGACTGGTTGTGGCCTATATGGTGCCTAATATTGCTGTTGCAACCTATAATATGGTTGTTGGTATTGATTCGGATACCTCCCTTGTTGGTAAGCTTGCTGATACATTTTTCTAACAGCCTACCTATTGTATGGGCAATCTTGAGCAGTATGGTTTGTGTATTTTCTCTCAATAGTGCAATATGGAGCATTAGGGTTTCCTTGGGGTTGAGCCATCATTGGGCAGACATTAGCCATGTGATCTCCTCCACATGTATAACATCGCTTCAATGGGGTGACCCTTGGCATTTGTCTATTTTGAACTCCTAGCTTTTTGGCAACCTGCTCGGCTATCTCATCTATCTCATTGGAGGCTCTAGAGGCATGACTAGTAGAACTGTCAGAATCTTTATAGAGTTTGGACAGTCCTAACTCCTCACCCAAGTTGTCTTCTATGTCAATGCACATCCCCACACACTCTTCTATGGATCTAGGCTCTTTCAAGTACACATATGACCTTAACTTTGTGCTCAGTAAGCCATCTAAGAACAATGCCACTTGTTTGGCTGGTGTGGGTAGCTCTGGAATAGGGCATCTTTCTAAGTATTGTCTAAACCTTCTTCTTGCAAGTTGCACTGTTTCTTGGGGTGTCTGCTTGGATCAAGGATGATGTGTTATGCCTGATACCACTCTTGGAAAATTCTATAATGAATTCCTCTAGTAGCTGACCTATCTCCCTATAGTTGCGACTGTTTAGAGGTTGAAACCAAGCTAAGGCGGTACCCTTGAGAGTCAAACCAAATGCTTCAAACTAGGTGAATCAGTCTTCAACTTGTTCAACTCTTAGAACTTGTTTGAACTCTGCCACATGATCATAAGGATCTCCGAATCCGTCAAAATAGTTCTTCATTGCCTTGACCACTTGAGAGGGTCTAAGGGTTCTTGAGTGCTCTCGGGGTCTGGGCAATGGGAAATCATGTTCCTCTCTTTGATACCTATGTGCACGATGTCTCTCTCTTTCAGGTCTTTCAGCTTCATGTCCTGATCTGTCTCTGTCCACTGTATGTGCAAACCTTACCTCCCGTCTCTCTCTAGTTCTTTCCCTTTGGGTTTCATGAGCCTTTGATGATCCTTCTCCTTGGAGATTATGGGAGACATTAGATCTCGGTGGGGGGAAAATTGATTCACCCTGCCAAGTGTATGCATGCCTATCCTGCTCCGCTACTAAGAACAGTTTCTTGTTGGAGCAAAGCAATCTACAAATCCACCGGTTGTTAAAGTTCTTATCTTCATAGTACATTCGCAAGAGAAGCTCATTAAACATATTATCATATGACTCTAGATTTGACGAAGGCTTATCCATCAAACACCTACCTTATGGCCTTAGTACCATAAAGCATCCATATGACCCGTCAAATATAAAAATAATAAAGTTCATAGTATGCAAATAGTATGATCGCTCCCTAAATCAAGGGTGTGCGGTGACGAACGAAGAATTGAACTCAAATTAAGGAAATCACGCCATGCAGTTTTTAGAAAGTAGATCACTCGCGGTGAACTCTGCCGCTTGACATTGTTGTATATAAACCATTACATTTCAATAGAAAGTTGGGCGACACTTTATTTCTGTTATATGATGTTATGTCGACCCCTCGTTGCTCTCTCTCTATCTCTATGTGCAACAACTGTGTATTATCTATCTCCGTGCATCACTGTACATTTGCATATTAGTCTGAGCGTACAGAAAACTACATTACTCTACATCACTCTACAACAGTGACGTTTCTAGATTACTGTGCAACGCATAGTTCATAAGAATATAATATGTAAGCGAGATGATTTCAGGCATCTGCATCACTATTCATATGAGGTTGAAGGGACAACTCATCTTACTTCATGATGAGTCTGTTATGATAACCAATAACACTTCATGATCTCTACGCAAGCACATAAACTGGAGTTAAGTCATAATGATAGTGAACTCATGCATCTCATAGAAGGAACGTCAGAAACTTAGCGCTTTCAATATCTATACATGTTTTGCTCCTTAATGTGTGAAGGAAATCAATGCATTAAGAATTAGTGTTTATACGCACACTTCAATCTATTCAGATTGATAGTTAAGCACATCCCATTTAACTGAGTGTTTGGCAAACAATGCAACACATATATATGTGCTAAACCTTATATACAATCTGATGTGCGCTTTACTTTGAAGGCATAAAATGTATCTATGATCGTACTTATCTGATTATAGATAGAGTTGCATGAGATAGAATATCTATGCTCATTTATGATTGTCAAAGATGGATGGGAATTGAAGCAAGCTAAAATGTGTATTTTTGAAGCATTCAGGTTCTTCGTATGTGTGCAATACAGGTCAACCTTGCAAACATTGGTTACTATGTTATTCAACTGCAGATAGTTGAAGATTGCCGTCGGATTCAAAGGAAGCTGCTCATGATTCTGACACATATATCTATGTGTGTATAAACTGGAAGCCGTCATTTATCTGTTATGGATACGACAGCCGACTTGTGATATATATGTCAACAATTTTCTATGTTGATAATTAATGGCAGATTGACAACCGTAACAATGAGGTTATGCGAGTAGCATAAACAACTCTGTTTTGCCGCTACATTAAAGATATATTGTAGGGTATATATTCAGTTCATGGAACAAAAGTTTCACACTCGATTAAAGAGGTTCGCATGCATAATCTGTTCTCATAAGCACGTATAAAGTTGCTCATGCTTTTGTATCATTAAGTACTCCACACGGAAGTTCATTATTTCCTGTACGATTCAAGTCAAATGGAGTCTTATTTCTGAGTATATGTAATTCTTGGAGTCAACTCACACTTTACAATTCAATACACGTTTCCGCATTAGAGTGTAAGTCACTCACAGTGGTATCAGAGCCATCCAGAGCCTTCGAGAGCTACTCCAAGTCTTCAACAACCCTCATCTACACTTCAGTACTTGGCATGTGTCTATAGAGCAAGTAGATCAACACGCATTGAAGGAAGATATTTCAAATCAACTCATGAAGAGCAAGATTTGAAGAAACGGCTTCAACTACATCAACAACCTATGCTATGAGTGCTACATTCTACACATACCTTACATGGAATCAACTCAAATGGACATACAAATGGACGCAACTTGATGGTTTCTATTGGAAGATACTTATGTGAGAGATCATATGATCATGCTTATGATCATCATCTAAAGTCAAGTTTCTTGATATTTTTTTACTACTCAATGTAATCCTGCTATGTTATGGTTACATGATTTGTAATTTGGAGGGTACTTTAGGACTCAACCAAGCACTTCATTGTATACTACACTTACTATACTTGAGGCATGTAAAAGCTTATGTTCATAAAGCTTGTAGTACACACATTTGACTACACAACTCACCCATGTTGGCAACCAAGGGGAGTATGAAGCAGTTGTTTTTGTTCCATGATATTAGAAACAATATAATTTGAGGATGGAAGATAATATATGATGCAGGTTTACTTTCTTGCAACATCAACCATGCAAGAGGATGAAGAAGTTTCAAGCCCTCGAGCTATACTTACATTTCAAACTGCTATATGGAAGCATCAGGAAGAATGAAGGCTATTCTTCCACCAAGTTACCTTCAATCATGTGTCCAAACTTATTTATGTTGGAACCTTTATGAAATTTTATTCTTGGAAAATATTTCCATTGTATCTCTTACACCAAGCAATTGAGATATCATGTGTATGATATACTCAATTCAAGAACTCAAGGAAGAGCAAGGATTAGGCTATCTTTCATAAACAATATGTTGTTAGAATACATTTCTATAATTACTATGTTAGGTGATGATTCAAGCTTGGAAGGTGATTCAAGCTAATTCAAAGGCTATGAAGCAATGCATTGAAGAATCGGCATCAATGAAGATAGCGTCATCAAACCACGAAGAAAGCATGGGAGGAAGATGAAAGCTCAAAGGACTCAATACTAGAAGATCATTTTCAAAAAACAAAGAAGGGTTGAAAATCAAGGCTCAAGGCAAGGCTCGTCATCAACTACAAATGATTTCAAAATGAAGATATCAAGAAGGTCTACACAACCTACGAACCAAAGGATCAAAGTGATGGTAAAATCAAAAGTTCCTATCTATAAGCTCCTAGTGATTGAAGATCAATTAGTTCATTTCAAGAAGGCATTTTTTCATTAAAGTACTCATTTGGTATTGTTCATCAATTTGGTACCTCTCTTGATAGAGTTTCATTCTCATGATCCTTGTGCACTTAAAACCATGGTTAGGATCAATGCTCTTATAGTTCTATCTTGAGGAATACCTATTCTTTAGCATCAAAAGCACTCTTAAGCCTTCACTGATTACATAAAAAACTTTCGCCATTGCAAAGTGAATCTCTATCATTTACTCTTGTTCACAAAGAAGATCTCATAGATCTTATGTCCATTGATAAGTACGCTCCAAGCTCCACTATCTCTATATTGAGATTTGTATACAAAGCAAAGAAACTTGTATTCTTAGCCAAGTGCAATTCAAGCACATCCCCATCAAAAAGATTGTATTTGCAGCCAAGTGCTTTCTAAGCACTCCTCCATTATTGAGCAAGTAGGATTGGAAGAAGAAGATTCAAGTGATCGAGGCAAGGACCGTGGACATCACTACTCGAAGAGCTCACTCACTTCTCCAAATCAATTGGAAGAAGTAAAGTAAAAGAAGAAGGAAAGTGCGTCCAATGCACTCTTGAAGACCTCCTTACCATAGGAAAATAAAGAAAGTGCACTCAATGCACTCAAAGATGAAGAAGAAGATTTCCTCACGAAAGGAAGAAAAGGAAAGTATACTCAACACATTTCAAACAAAGGTAAAAGGTTATTCTACTCCAACCTTGAAGGATATGGGCACCTTAGATGTGCTATCATAAGTCAATTTGACTTGCATTCATATACAAAAAAAATTCATGTTGTATAGACTCTCGTTTATAAAGAGTCACTCAAAGGTTGCATATCATCATACCATTATATCTTTTGTAAAAGCTAAAAAGCACTCAAATCCCCTTCATTACCAACCATTGTAAACTAAAAGGTTGATCACATATACAAGTGGTGTGAGCACTTGTTTCTACACATAGAAGGTGAAATCAAATGGAGAATAATCAAGAAGCTGGGATCTTGATTAACTTCATTTCTTTATGTAAAAGAAGTTCTCAAACAAGTAAAGGTATAGAATCACTCTAGAGTTAGAGCAATGCTCACTCCAAGATGAGTGAAGGAAAACTACAACCTCTGAACTTTGCATTAGACAAAGGTAAGTTGTTATACACAAATGGCAAAAGCCATAGATAAAGCACTTTTGTAGCTTTGTAACTTGTTTGAAACCTCCATATGTATTATGATGAAAAGAGCTCATGTATTCAAGCTCTTGTACTTCCTTATCCAAAGTACTATGTAAAAGATTATATCCTTTAAAGATCACATAAAAGGGTTCTCAAATGGAAGGGGAGATATTCTTGAAGGAAGGTTCTACATCAACATGAAGCATTCAAGGAAGAAGACATTATCAACCAAAAATGGAGCTATTTTTGAACCAAAGGACAAACAAAAGATCAACTACATGGAGCAAAGGACTACATCAATGGACTACATCAACTCTTGAAGAAAAGACATCAACATATGGAAAACAAAGACACTTCAAAAGGAGCAGAAAAGCTAATCTACATTCGAAGAAGATTCAATGATCAAAAGAAATTTCAAGGAGCTACTCACAAGTGGAACACCATCAACCACAATGAAGCAAGATTCATCAATGTACGACATCGAAAGGACATCAACAACAAGGGGAGAAAGAAAGCTACGATTTGAAGATCAAAGACAATGAAGCAAAGGAGTTTTTACATCAAATGATCAAGGAGAAAAAGCCATCAATGTCTAGAAGGAAGTGATCATTAAATACAAATTTCCTTGAAGATAATCAATCAAATGAAAAGGCGACTACTTCAACCTTCAATGACTACATCAAGAGCAAGAAGTCTACATGAAGAAGAATCATATATGAGGAACAAAATCAAGAAAAGAGAAGAAGGAAGCATGAACCTGGAAAATTCACTCAAAAGGGAGATAGCTGAAAGAAAGGCAAAGCAAAGAGAGAGAGAAGAGACAACATCAAATATAATCGGTGAATTTGAAGATTGAAGGGGAGCTGTTGGAGCAAAGCAATCTACAAATCCACCGGTTGTTAAAGTTCTTATCTTCATAGTACATTCGCAAGAGAAGCTCATTAAACATATTATCATATGACTCTAGATTTGACGAAGGCTTATCCATCAAACACCTACCTTATGGCCTTAGTACCATAAAGCATCCATATGACCCGTCAAATATAAAAATAATAAAGTTCATAGTATGCAAATAGTATGATCGCTCCCTAAATCAAGGGTGTGCGGTGACGAACGAAGAATTGAACTCAAATTAAGGAAATCACGCCATGCAGTTTTTAGAAAGTAGATCACTCGCGGTGAACTCTGCCGCTTGACATCGTTGTATATAAACCATTACATTTCAATAGAAAGTTGGGCGACACTTTATTTCTGTTATATGATGTTATGTCGACCCCTCGTTGCTCTCTCTCTATCTCTATGTGCAACAACTGTGTATTATCTATCTCCGTGCATCACTGTACATTTGCATATTAGTCTGAGCGTACAGAAAACTACATTACTCTACATCACTCTACAGCAGTGATGTTTCTAGATTACTGTGCAACGCATAGTTCATAAGAATATAATATATAAGCGAGATGATTTCAGGCATCTGCATCACTATTCATATGAGGTTGAAGGGACAACTCATCTTACTTCATGATGAGTCTGTTATGATAACCAATAACACTTCATGATCTCTACGCAAGCGCATAAACTGGAGTTAAGTCATAATGATAGTGAACTCATGCATCTCATAGAAGCATCAGAAACTTAGCGCTTTCAATATCTATACATGTTTTGCTCCTTAATGTGTGAAGGAAATCAATGCATTAAGAATTAGTGTTTATACGCACACTTCAATCTATTCAGATTGATAGTTAAGCACATCCCATTTAACTGAGTGTTTGGCAAACAATGCAACACATATATATGTGCTAAACCTTATATACAGTCTGATGTGCGCTTTACTTCGAAGGCATAAAATGTATCTATGATCGTACTTATCTGATTATAGATAGAGTTGCATGAGATAGAATATCTATGCTCATTTATGATTGTCAAAGATGGATGGGAATTGAAGCAAGCTAAAATGTGTATTTTTGAAGCATTCAGGTTCTTCGTGATGTGTGCAATACAGGTCAACCTTGCAAACATTGGTTACTATGTTATTCAACTGCAGATAGTTGAAGATTGCCGTCGGATTCAAAGGAAGCTGCTCATGATTCTGACACATATATCTATGTGTGTATAAACTGGAAGCCGTCATTTATCTGTTATGGATACGACAGCCGACTTGTGATATATATGTCAACAATTTTCTATGTTGATAATTAATGGCAGATTGACAACCGTAACAATGAGGTTATGCGAGTAGCATAAACAACTCTGTTTTGCCGCTACATTAAAGATATATTGTAGGGTATATATTTAGTTCATGGAACAAAAGTTTCACACTCGATTAAAGAGGTTCGCATGCATAATCTGTTCTCATAAGCACGTATAAAGTTGCTCATGCTTTTGTATCATTAAGTACTCCACACGGAAGTTCATTATTTCCTGTACGATTCAAGTCAAATGGAGTCTTATTTCTGAGTATATGTAATTCTTGGAGTCAACTCACACTTTACAATTCAATACACGTTTCCGCATTAGAGTGTAAGTCACTCACATTTCTCTGAGGTGTGATCTAGATAGACAACTTTCCCTGGTGTCTCCAGATCCTTGAACTCATAGATGGTGACTATTAGGTTAGGTTGATCAGGCTTGAATCTCCAAAAGGCTTCATCCGTTTCTCTATTCAAGAATAGTTATATGCTTTTGTTGTCTTGAGGAATCCACTCAAGAGTGAGCACTCTGGTCAAAACAGACTTACCTCTAGGGGTCTTGGGTTCGCGTCCTAGGTTTCCTTGCTCCAGGTCTCCTAGCTCATTCTCAGGAATGATGTTTCCTAACTCATATGTCCTATCTAGTAGGCTGGTAACCACATACATGGTTCCTTCCTTATCAATGTATGCACCCTCTTCGAACTTGACCACTGGGTGTTCAAGTCCAAAAGGTGGTCGGGGTTTTTGAGTTGGACCACTGATCGTCTCAGGCCATCCTCATAGATGTGAGCACCTAATCGGTTGGTCTGAATATATTCCAATTGTGTCTTATAGGGACCTTCTGGTGTCTGTAAATAGGCATTACCTAAGGTACGTGTGGGTCTTTTCATGCTAAAAGACATTTCTGAGTCACTTGTGTCTGAACTTAGCATGTAGGGATAACCACTTAGTTGTTGTGCCCAAGACTTGGCTGTATGGTTGACACTAGCCTCAGATAATCTAATGTTTTGTCTATCCTTGCCTAAGTGTCTGCCAGATCTCAGGTTCATAAGGCTTATCTTCTAGTCCCAAGGTTCTCTTGTCTTGCTCAAAATCCTTTGGAACTCCTTGTCTTCATCAATGTATGTATGTTCATCAATGAAAGTAACATAAAACATGCAATTGCCCATGCAGGAGCCCAAACATTTGTATGTACTATTTCTGGCACATTGTCACTAACATGCTTGTCATGCAAAAATGATGTTCTTGACTATTTACCTAATTGACATGCTACGCATACCTTTTGCAGCTCTGCAACCTTGAAATTTGGTAGTCCAATGGAAATGTCCTTTGACTGCATCAATTTCAACCTCTACAAATTTGCATGTCGGATTCGTTTATGCGAGATCTCTATATCAGCAATAACTCTTGCACCTTTCACAAACATGGCTACATTCATTTTAGGAATTTTCATGTTAAAGGTAAACATTCTACCCACATTGTTTCCTTTGGTAATCAATCTTCCATCCTGTTTGTACTCTTCTACATATGATCCATCA
>CM035434.1:81293960-81366460 GCA_020310875.1 Ceratopteris richardii
TGTTTAGTCCTTGCATGAAAAATAGGATTAGCAGCCAAGTGAATAGAACTCATATTGTCACCAAAAATAGTTGGAGTTCCAAACTCCAATCCAAGATCTTTGAATAATGTCTTCATCCACATAGCTTCTTGTGTAGCTATGGCAAGACCTCTATATTCAGCTTCAGTAGAAGAGAGAGCAACTGTGGGTTGCTTCTTGGATGACCATGAAATAAGCTTTGAACCTGCAAAGGTAAGATAACCTGAAGTGCTCCTTCTATCTTCCTTGGAGCCAGCCCAATCTGCATCAGAAAATAGCTTCAAACCTAAATCAGATACATAAGGATAATAAAGTCCTTTATTTATGGTTCCTTTGAGATACTTGAGAATCCTTTTGGCAGCATCCATATGTGGTTTCCTTGGTGTGTGCATAAATTGGCTTAGCACACTCACACTGTAACATATATCTACTCTTGTCAATGTGGCATAGTTGAGACTACCCACTAGACTTTGATATGATGTGATGTCCTCTATGAGTTCACCTTCATGTGAGCTCAATTTGTGATTGACCTCCATTGGAGTACCTGCAATCTTACAATCTTGCATCTTGAATTTTGCCAACATGTCCTTAATGTACTTTCTTTGAGTGAGAAACAAACCATGATCTTTGTAGACAACTTCCAAACCTAGGAAGTAGGTAAGTGAACCCAAATCACTTATCTTGAACTCTTCTCTCATCTGATACTATTTTTAATAAAGAGTGAAGGATCTGCCTTGCTTGGTTGAAAGCCTTTGTCCTGCAAGAATGAAACAAGCGTGAAATTCCAAGCTCTTGGAGCTTGCTTGAGACCATACAATGCTTTGTTAAGTTTACACACATAATCAGGATAAACTTGATTCTCAAAACCAGGTGGTTGTGCCATATATACCTCTTCTGTTATCCAACCATTCAAGAATGCATTCTTTACATCTAGTTGAAGTATCTTCCAGTTCTTGGAAGAGGCAATACTAAGCAAAACCCTAATAGTAGGCATCTTTTCCACAGGAGAGAAGGCCTCCTCATAATCAATTCCCCGAGTTTGTGCAAAGCCTTTTGCTACAAGCCTTGCCTTATACCTGTTAATGGAACCATCAGAATTCTTCTTGAGTTTATAGACCCATCTTGAGCCTATTACCTTCATGGATGAAGTCTTGGGCACCAAATCCCAAGTGTTGTTTTCCTCAAGTGCTTCAATCTCTTCCTTCATTGCATGCTTCCATTCTGTTTTTGCTTTGGCCTCTTCAAATGATGATGGCTCCTCTTGGTTTATGTCCTGTGCTATGTAGATAGAATGTTTAGTTACTAATGAGGTGTCAAACCCATACCTTTCTGGTTTTTTCTTTTCCCTCATAGATCTTCTTAGGCCATGATGTGATGATTCTGCCTCATGTCCAAGTTCCTGCAATTTTGCTTTACCTTTAGACTTCCATGCTTTGATCTTTTCCATCTGAGATTCTTCATCATCCTCTGAGGTGTCTTGTTCTTCAATCTTCGGTTGTTCTCTACCAAGCTTTGGAAAATCTTCTTCAAGATTATATGGTAAATTGACCTTCCTGCATGAATCTTCATACCATGAATTGTTCTCATCAAAAACTACATCTCTGCTTACCAAGAATCCTTTGTTGGTAGGGTTGTATAACCTGTAGCCCTTTTGATTGTTGTCATATCCAATAAATACACACCTTTCTGCCTTTGGATCCATCTTGCCTCTAACCTGTGAAGGAACATGAGCAAAAGCAATACATCCAAAAATTTTACAATGATCTAAGCTTGGTCTTCTTCCATTCCAAGCCTCATATGGAGTCATCCCATCAAGGGATTTTGAAGGCAACCTGTTAATCAAGTAAGTGGCTGTAGATACAGCCTCAGCCCATAAGTAATTAGGTAAATGCTTTTCATTTAACATAGACCTTGCAGCTTCAACAATTGTCCTATTCCTCCTTTCTGCCACTCCATTTTGCTCAGGAGTGTACCTTGTAGTTACCTCTCTTTTGATTCCTCTTTCTTGAAGAAAAGGATCAAAATCATGGGAGAAGTATTCTCCCCCTCCATCTGACCTTAGCCTTTTTAGTGATTTACCTGTTTGATTCTCCACAAGAGGCAAATATCTTTTGAAACATGAAAAAACTTCATCTTTGTGTTTCATAAAGAATAGGATAGTCCATCTGCTGCAATCATCAACAAAGGAAACATAATACCTTGATCCAGATATTGAAGCTTCCTTGCTAGGTCCCCATACATCTGTATGAGCCAACTCCAAGAGATCTCCATGCATATAACCTTTCTTCATGAATGGTAACCTGTGAGACTTTCCAAATTGACATGCACTACACTTATAAATCATATGTTGTTTTGACAAATTAGGAAGTCCAAGTACACTTTGGTCCCTGCAGATTTGCTTTAATGACCTTTCACCAATATGTGCTAACCTTTTGTGCCATACTTCCAATTCTGTGAGTGTCTGACTACCATAATTAAAGAGAGCAATGTTTCTAGTGTCCTGTAATTCAAATGTGAACAATCTACCTATCTTTTCACCTTTTGCAATTCTTCTGAATCCTTGACTTGGATCTTCAACAAATGCTCCTGCTTTTGTGAACCTGACTTGCAACCCTTTCTCTACTATCTGCCCAACACTTATCAAATTCTTTGTAATGGTAGGGACATAGAGTACCTTACTGAGTAGGTTGATGTTTCCATCAGGTGCTTTGACATTGCCTATTTTCTCCACAGGATGTTTTGTATCATCTCCTGTTTGTACCTCATGCTTATTCCTTGGATCTTCTAAATCTGATAGGAGTGCCACATTTCCTGCCACATGATTTCCTTGTCTACCTCCTCTTCCTCTACCTCTGCCATGTCTTCCTCTACCTGCATAGTTAGCTTGATATGTACCTGCTTCATCATCCACTTTCTTTGCCTTTCCTTTGTTATCTTTAGACTTGCTTTTATCCGTGTATAAAGCTGAAGATTGATTACCTTTAGAGCTTTCTCCATTTTTGATAAGCTTTGCCTCTTGAGTAAGTAGTTGTCCAATGAGTGTGTTGAAATCAGGTACATGCATGTCCATGTACAAATCCATAGCTGTGGTGAATGCTTCCCATTTATCATTTGCCTTCAAGCCATTGATGACCTGCCTTACAATTTGCTCTTCATCTATTACCTCTCCAATGCTTCCCAACTGATCCGCTATGTCCTTGAGCTTTGTGACAAAATTAGTCACATTTTGTTTGGGAGCCTTCTTGAGAGTTGTGAACTCCAGCCATAGTTGATGCTTCCTAGCTTTGGTACTTGAAGAAAAGAAAGCTTCAAGTGCATCCCACACTTCCTGAGATGTCTTACAACTTCTAATGTGAGGCAACAAAAAATCTGAGATAGAGTTGAGGAGATAAGACCTTGCAAGTGCATCCTTGGAGCACCATGTGCTCAATCTTTCTTGCTCTTCTTGTGTTGGTTGACTTTTGTTCCTGAAACTTGGCATAACTTCATCTCCAGCCACATAACCATATAAACTTCTACCTTGGAGATAGGCTTCCATTCTTAATGACCAAGCTGAGTAGTTACCTCTGTCTAATTTGTCAATTGATGAAGGAAATCCATCTGCCATGTTGTCCAACCTTGCTCTGATACCACTGTGAAGAGATGGATAGGTATGTGCTTGAAGATGAAGAGGTGTTGCAAAATCCTTGATCTACACCAGCCAAATGAACTCCAGGAGTATATGGTGGGCCCTTTTAGCTTGCCAATGGATGTATTAGACACCCTATGTACCTTGGAAGATCACTCTCAAAAAGATAGATCAAAACAGATAAGTTGGAGTTAGCTCAGAGGTGAAAACTTGCTATTCTTGGTTCATACACCTGTCCAGTGTTTTAAATAATTCTCTGAGCACAGCAGCAATTAGCTCAATTCCTCTTGGGTAACTCTAGGAAACTTAAAGAGCTAACTTTCAAGAGTAATCTCATCAAAAATAATGAACCACACACTGAGAATGAGTTTTAACAAGTGATGACATCATCCCGATTTTCATGGGCTGCTACAGAAATAGACCAGTGAGCAGAAAAATCAACATAACTCAAAATGTAGAAATCCAATGATTATGAAAATTTGTATGGTTATACTAAACAGTAAGTTGAATCCAACAAGTATTAAATCACTGAATTTGGATAATTAGCCACTGAGAAATGGCTCTGACAAGATGAGTGAAAAAGTCGGGTACCTGACAGAGAAGTGAAGATGAACAGACCCTGTTGATTTCAAATGAACATAACTGAAGATTGAAACATCCAAATGACATGAAAATTTGTGAGCGTATAGTAGACTTATAGAGCTAACTTTACCAAGTTAAATCACTGAAAATGATGCACCAAGCGCAGAGAAAACATCGCTGCAAGACGACTGAGAAAAACTGAGAGTAATGGCAGTGAGTAGTACACTTCACAAGAACATGGAAAGATGAACTCAAATAATCATGAAAATGAAAGTATATTGCTTGTACAATCAATGACTTACTGATACATATGTGTGCCTTGTAATCACACCTTGATATGGCATAAAGCTCAGCTCTTGGAGGTCTTCACATAGGTCTCTCTAACCACGACTAAAACTACCATCTATTTATAGTTGAGTTTGGGAGGTTAACTTCCCTCAATCACTCTCCAATCAATCAATGATTGATTTGATTCTCTACCTACCACAAATCACGAATTCGTGGCTCCTCTTTCCATTCTTGATCAAGTGGACTCAACCACTTAAGATTCTCTTACTTTTACATTAAGTAAACTCTTCAAAAGTTACAAGAGGTAGTTCACAAGTGAACTTTACATAGTCTTCTTTTTAAAGCTTCTTCTAAGACTTTGTGAGACTCAAGCCAATACTTAGGCTTGTCATAGACTTGCTCCAACAATAACCTAGACAAGAACAACTTGCATGCTTGGAGATTCAGAATGACAAATTTTTTTATGGGAAAATGCTATTAGAAGTACATCGAACAACAAAACAAAAACACTCTGCAGTTACCAGAGAGGATTCGAATAGCGGACCAATTAAAATCATATGAAGAACGAAATCAAGGAGTATCAAAGGTAATGTATTGGCTATTTGTTAACATATAGGATAGCATGATTCTACACATACAAGATGCCACGACTCCGAAGAGGCATGGAACAGTTTGGTCACATTGTATGAGACCAATACAAAGGCATGAAAATTGAAACTCAAGAACCAACTGCATACGCTACAGAAAAATTCCGTGTCAATAAATGACTACACCCTAAAAATCAAAAAGCATATGTAAGTCACTTACATCTATTGGCATAAATGTACATGATGATGATAAGGTGGAAGTTTGCTTTCATGGTTTAGGAGCTACATATAAGTAATTTAGAGCTTTTATTTAAACCACAAAAAATATTCCAAATTTTGCTAATATGGTGTCCATGCTCATTATTGAAGAAAAGAAACTTAGTGAGGATTTAAGCTCACAAGGAAACACCCTGAGTCAATGTAAAAGACTCTCTGATCTTCACTTTGTCTTTCACAAGTTGCATTCATAATCAAGGTTGAATCCTATTTCTTATCTGAAGCATAGTTGTAGTAGGTATTGTTGTAAGATTGACTTTGAAAACATCTACCTGCATTTCTTCCAAAGTAACCTCTACTACCTCTACCTCTGAAATTACCTCTCTCATTTCTATTACCTCTTCCTCTTGAATTAAACTTTTGATTGTATCCTCCACCATTCTGATTATTTTTCCAACATTCATGAGCTAAATGATTAGTCTTACCACAAATCCAGCAAGCCTTGACACTATCTTTATTGCTTATGCATCTTCCTCTACCTTTGCCACCTCCTCTTCCTCTTACGAAGTTAGCTTGGCTAGTAGTGCCTTCATCTTCATTCAATTGTTGCTTACCTTTGTTAATCTTCTTCTTGTCCTTTGAATACATTGCTTGACCTGTACTCTTATCAACATCACCTTTAACATCCTACTCAAATGTTAGCATATGTCCTAGCAATTGATTGAAATAAGGAGTGAAATGATCTAGTGAACAATTCAATGGATAGAATGAATGGCTTCCACTTATCATCTCCTCTCAAACCTGTGAGAATTTGTCTTACCAATTTATCCTCTTCAATCTCTGCATCAACTTCTCCTAATGGTCTGCAATGTCCTTCATCCTTGCTACATAATCAGAAATAGATTGAGAAGTCTTCTTTTTGAATTTGGTGAATTCTGCCCACAAAGATGCCTTCCTTGACTTTGTAGTGTTTTGGAAATGCTCCTCCAAAGCATTCCATATGTCACTTGCACTTTTAAGTCTTCTAATGTGAGGTAACAAGTAATCATTGACTCCCATGTAGATAATGCTCCTTGCTTGAGAATCCTTTTTCATTCATGCCTTCAAATCTGAGAGCTCTTCCCTAGTTGGAACACTAGGATCTGTAAACTCTGGTTTTTTTTCTTCAACTATAATGTATCCTATCAAGTCTTTGCTCATAAGATGAGCTTCCATCCTCATAGACCAAACAGGATAGTTTTCTGTATCCAATTTCTCTATCTGAAGAGAATCTCCCATCCTTTCTTCACCTATGCAATAAATTCTTCAAGCTTTGTGAATAATGATTGTACCTTTACTTTGAATGTAGTTCCTTCTGATCTTTTTGATATCTTCAAGCCTCCTTCTCTAGATTTCACTTCAAACTTTCACCTTTTGAATCTTCAAAGGTTGATTTCTATATATCTGCAATAGTCGGGGTCCATCTTTCTTCAATTTTGATAACTCCTACTCTGATACCACTGATGGAGAGTGTTAGTCTCAAAAAGAACAAGTTATATTTGATGTTAGAGCACCTCTATATCAAGAACAACTCAAAACCTCAACCAATGTTGGAAAACCAATATCAAATTATCAAACTTTACACTAACTGTGAAGAAACTAATTATTGAGAAAAGTCTACTGCACTTAATTCACTCATTGACTAATCAAATGTGTAAAGTCTTCAATGAAACTTTATACAAGGTGTCTTCTAAATTTTACACACCTTCTCCAAGTTAAATATTTCCAAATCATTTATTAGATCTTGAGATTTGATTTAAACAATGTACCTATGTCTGAAATTGCTTTTTTGAATAGTCGACTTTGAAACCTGCAACTTCTAATGCATGGTTCTCCCAAACTAGACCCCGTGTATCCAAATGATTGTAGCTACAAAGAATGAATGCTTACTTGCTCAAAACTTTACATTGTGGAGGGAGATCTGATCAGGACATTGACCATCGGGATAGCGTATGTTCTTGTCTTCACTTCTTCACATGTACACATGTAAATGTTCCTACTCACAATTCTCTCATCTTGACTACAATTACACTCTCAAAACTTGTACAAAGGCTATAGAATTGGACTTGTACAAAAGCATTCATCAAGAAGATAAACACAAAAGGAGCACTAAGCAAAAGATCGACGCACAACTTTCTTCTATTCATGAAGAAATTACATCTAAGTGATACATCAAGTTCTTCTCACTTTCTAAACTCTCTAATGACTTCTAAAACTTGTCATTCATCATCCCTCTCATATGTAGTGACATTATACTTGTATATATAAGCATATATGTACAAACTTGTCACCTTTACAAAAATATAGGTGAACTAATTTTAAGCTTAATGTACATGTATGTACAAGTCTTATTCTTCTTACCATGAACTTATCTTCAAGCCTTCGAATTTGATCTTTTCTTTATTATTTGACTTCAATCCTTTGTCCAAATCACCAATTGTTGATTGCCCTACACCAACAGCTCCCCCTCAATCATCAATTGTGATTTTCTCCATCTTCTTTATACCTCCCATGTCTTTGAACCTTTGTAGCTTAGGTCCATCCAAGCGTTTGGTTAACATATCTGCAATCTGATCTTTTGTTGAAGTATGTATGACTTCAATCTCTTTATCAATCACCTTCTCTCTCAAGAAATGATATTTAATCTCAATATGTTTAGTCCTGGCATGAAATACAGGGTTAGCAGCTAGATACAATGAACTCATATAATCTCCATGAATAGTGGGTGTACTCTGAATGATGTCAAAACTCTTCATGAGAGTTTTCAACCATATAACCTCCTTTGCAACTTCAACCATACCTTTATACTCTACTTTTGTGGATGACAAAGCAAATCTATGTTGCTTCTTAGAACACCAAGAGATTAACTTATCTCCCACATAACATAGATACCCATAGGTTGATCTCGTATCATCAGGATTACCTGCCCAATCTATATCACTATATATCTTGATGTTTGTATCTGATGTGAATCCATAATACAAACCTTCTTTGAGTGTACCCTTAATGTATCTTAGCATCCTTTCTCCTGCAATCCAATGTTCTTTCCTAGGACAATGCATGAATTGAGACAACACTCCAACAGCATATGACAAATCAGGCCTAGTTAATGTAGCATAGATTAGACTACCAACTAGACTCTGATATAGCTTCATGTCCTTGAATTCTTCTCCTCCATATCCGCTCAATTTGTGATTCACCTCCATTGGAGTAGGTGCTACCCTACAATCTTCCATTTTAAACTTGATTAGCAAGTTCTTCAAATACCTTTCTTGAGTCACATATACTCCATGTTGAGTATATGAAATCTCCATGCCCAAGAAATATGACAAGTCTCCCAAGTCACTAATCTTGAACTCTTCCTCCATTTGCTTCTTAAGAATTTGTATGACCTTCTCATGTGTACCTGTAAGAATTATGACATCAACATATATGCACATCTAAATGAATCCATCATCACTTGCTTTAACAAGCAAGTTACTATCTGGCTTAGACACTTGGAAACCAAGCTCTCAGGAACTTCACAAGTCTATAATTACATGCCCTTGGGGCCTGCTTCAAACCATACAAAGCTCTCTTGAGCTTACATACATACTCTGGATAACTTTTATTCTTGAAACCTTCTCGTTGCTCCATGAAAACATCATCTGAGATATATCCATTTAGCAAAGCATTCTTCACATCTAATTGACATATCTTCCAACCTTTACATGCAGCAATAGCTATGAGAGTCCTTATAGTTGTCATCTTTGCCATATGACTATAAGTCTCATCATAATCTATACCATATGTATGAGCATACCCTTTCACAACAAGTCTAGCTTTATATCTAGACACACTTCCATCTGCATACCTCTTTGTCTTGTAGACCCATTTGCATCCAATGATCTTCTAACTATTTGGTTTAGGAACCAAATCCCATGTCTCATTCTCCATCAATGCATCATACTCCTTCTACATAGCTTTCTCCCAATTTTCCTTACCTTTTGCCTCTTCATATGTAGAAGGGTCTTCCTCTACTTTCACCATATAAGCATAATATTTAGTGGTCAAAAAAGAAGTATCATAGCTATACCTTGTAGGTTGCCATTTGTGCCTTGATTATCTTCTGAGTTCTCTACTTCTTGAAGTTTCTCGCTCATCACATTCTGGATCAAACCTTGGCATTTCTTCAACTTCAACTGATGCTTCATTGTTCTCGTCTTCATCAAATATTTGAACCTTTGATTTAGCTTTCTTCTGGTTCAATGTCTCTTCATCACATGTATTAATGTTAATTGTACCTACATACCAAGTACCTTTCTCATCAAATGTAACATCCTTTGACACAAGGAATTGCTTTGTGGATGGACTCTACAACCTATAACCCATCTGCTTATCATCATAACCAATGAACACATACTCTTCAGCTTTAGGTTCCAATTGATGCCTCAGTTGAGATGGCACATATGCATAATCCAAACACCCAAACACTTTGCAATGATCTAAGGTAGGTCTCTTACCCCACCTTCAATGTGAATAGCTTTCCTTCTTTCTTCTTTGAAACAATTTGTTTATGCCCATTGCTAGGGTCTTCAAAAAACTCCATCATTAGTGAACCTTACTTCATAACCTTTCTCTACAATTTGCCCTACACTTATCAGATTCTTTGCGATTGTAGGAACATACAAAACCTTACTCAGAAGGGTACCTCCATCATTAGCCTTTACTGATCCAATGGACTTCACATTGCACTTTGTGTTATCACCTATTTGAACTATATGATTAGTTAACCTTATTCTCCAAATCAATCATCAAAGTTATGTTGCCACTAATGTGATTGCTACACCCTGAGTCAATGTAAAAGACTCTTTGATCTTCACTTTTTCTTTCACAAGTTGCATACATAATCAAGTTTGAATCCTCTTTCTGATCTGAAACATGTTTGTAGTAGGTATTGTTGTAAGATTGACTTTGAAAACATCAACCTACATTTCTTCCAAAGTAACCTCTACTACCTCTACCTCTGAAATTATCTCTCTGATTTCTATTACCTCTTCCTCTTGAATTAAAGTTTTGATTATATCCTCCACCATTCTGATTATTATGCCAACATTCATGAGCTAAATGATTAGTCTTACCACAAATCCAGCAAGCCTTGACACCATTTTTATTTCTTCTGCCTCTTCCTCTTCCTTTGCCACCTCCTCTTCCTCTTACGAAGTTAGCTTGGCTAGTAGTGCCTTCATCTTCATTCAATTGTTGCTTGCCTTTGTTAATCTTCTTCTTGTCCTTTGAATACATTGCTTGACCTGTACTCTTATCAACATCACCTTTAACATCCTACTCAAAGGTTAGCATATGTCCTAGAAATTGATTCAAATCAGGAGTGAAATGATCTAGTTACAATTCAATGGATAGAAGGAATGGCTTCCAGTTATCATCTCCTCTCAAACCTGTGATAATTTGTCTTACCAATTTATCCTCTTCAATTTCTTCATCAAGTGCTCCTAATGCATCTACAATGTCCTTCATCCTTGCTACATAATCAGACATAGATTGAAAAGCCTTCTTTTTTAATAGGGTGAATTCTGCCCACAAGGATGCCTTCCTTGAATTTGTAGTGTTTAGGAAATGCTCCTCCAAAGCATTCCATATGTCACTAGCACTTTTAAGAACTCTAATGTGAGGTAACAAGTAATCATTGACTCCCATGTGCGCCTTGCTTGAGCATCCTTCTTCATCCATGTCTTTAAATCTAAGATCTCTTCCCTAGTTGGAACACTAGGATCTCTAAACTTTGGTTTTTCTTCTTCACTTGTGATGTATCCTATCAAATCTTTGCTCATAAGATGAGCTTACATCCTCGTAGACCAAGCAAGATAGTTTTCTCTATCTAATTTCTCTATCTAGAGAGAATCTTCCATCCTTTCTTCACCCATGCAATAAATTCTTCAAGCTTTGTGAATATTGATCGTACGTTTACTTTGAATGTAGTTCCTTTTAAACTTCTTGATATCTTGATGCCTCCTGATCTAGCTTTCACTTCAAACTTTCACCTTTTGAATCTTCAAAGGTTGATTTTTGTATATCTGCAATAGTCGGGGTCCTCCTTTCTTCATTTTTGATAACTCCTACTCTGATACCACTGATGGAGAGTGTTAATCTCCAAACGAACAAGTTATCCTTGATGTTAGAGCACCTCTATATCAAGAACAACTCAAAACATCAACCAATTTTGGAAGACCAATATCAAACTATCAAACTTTGCACTAATTATGAAGAAACTAATTATTTAGAAAAGTCTCCTACACTTAATTCACTCATTGATTAATCAAATGTGTAAATTTTTCAATGAGACTTTGTACAAGGTGTCTCATACAGTTTATGCACCTTTTCCAAGTTAAATCTCTCCAAAAGATTCAGTAGATCGTGAGATTTGATTTAAACAATGTACCTATGTCTAAAGCTCCTCTTCTGAATTGTCAACTTTCACACCTGCAACTTCTAATGAATTGTTCTCCCAAACTAGACCCCGTTTATCCAAATTCATTTAGCCACAAGTAGTTTACCTTTCAACTTAAAGAATGAGTGCTTAGTTGCTCAAAACTTTACACTCTCGAGGGAGATCTGATCAAAACATTGACCATTGGGATTACGGTTGTTCTTGTCTTCACTTCTTCACATTTACACATGTAAATGTTCCTGCTCACAATTCTCTCATCTTGATAACCATTAAACTCTCAAAACTTGTATAGATGTCACTCAACTATAGAATTAGACTTGTACAAAAGCATTCATCAAGAAGATCGACACAGAAGGAGCACGGAGCAAAAGATCGAGGTGCAACTTTCTTCTATTCAAGAAAAAATTACATCTAGGTGATACATCAAGTTCTTCTCACTTTTTAGACTCTCTAATGACTTCTAAAACTTGTCATGCATCATCCCTCTCATATGTCCCAACATTATACTTGTATATATAAGCATATATGTACAAACTTTTCACCTTTACAAAAATATAGGTGAAGTAATTTTAAGCTTAATGGACATGTATATACAAGTCTTCTTCTTCTGCCCATGCACTTATCTTCAAGCCTTAGAATTTGATCTTTGCTTTATTATTTGACTTCAATCCTTTGTCCAAATCACCAATTGGTGATTCTCTTGCACCAATAGAAGAGGACACAGTAGCCAAGTCCAAGGTCAACAACAGAATGATGAGGAGGTAGAGGATGATTTCGATGTGGGGGGAGCCAAATAGGTCCAAACAATTTCCAAAGAAATGATTCAAGTAATGGCAACAAAGGATGCTGGAATTGTGGCAAAAATGGGGACATTGAATGTGATTGCAGGTTGAAGTATCAAAATAACACAATGCAACAAAACAACTATTCATCCATAAGTGCAGATAATTATGAGAAGTTGATCATGGTCCAACATCATATGATGAATATGATGTCTGCCATTGTTACAAAATCGAATGGTAATGTCTGATATGTTGATTTGGGTGCTTCAAAACACATGAACACTCATGTAGAATGGTTTAGTAGTTTGCAGAAATTGCTAGTTCCTAGATATGTCAAAATAGGTGATTGCACATCACATCGTATCAAGCATATGTGAAACATAGCACTATCTATGTGCTAAATTTCCAAATATAACAAAGAATATGGTTTTTGTTGGACACATGGTTGACCAAGGATTACAAGTTAGGTGAATGATAATGGGTGATACGTAGAAGAGTACAAACAAGATGGTAGATTGATTTCCAAAGGAAATAAACTAGGTAGGATGTTCACCTTAAATCTGAAAACTCTTGAAATGAATGCATCCATGTTTGCAAAAGCTTGACTTGGCACAAACAAATT
This sequence comes from Ceratopteris richardii, assembly GCA_020310875.1. Lineage (NCBI taxonomy): Eukaryota > Viridiplantae > Streptophyta > Polypodiopsida > Polypodiales > Pteridaceae > Ceratopteris > Ceratopteris richardii. The sequence goes on from CM035434.1 coordinate 81,307,168, forward strand.
GGACATGCGAATTTGTAGAGGCTAAAATTAATGAAGTCAAAGGAGATTGTCAATGGACTACTAAATGTTTTCATGACAATCATGTTTGTGAAAATGTGCTAGAAATAGTACATATAGATGTTTGGGGTCCTACAAAAACCACATCTATGGGTGGTTGCTAGTTTTATGTTACTTTCATTGATGATCATACACGAAAATTATGGGTATATTCCATGAAAGACAAGAGCGAGGTGTTCACTCACTTCCAAAATTTTAAAGCTATCTTGGAAAAGTAGAAAAGAAAGTATATTCAGACATTAAATTTGATTGATAATGTGAATATATATCGAATGAATTTAGTAGATTTATAAAAATTCATGGACTAGGACAAAAATTTTCATGTAGTTACACGCCACAAGAGAATGACATTGTTGAATGCACAAATAGACATAATGCAGAAATAGCAAGAACCTTGATGGTGTTGATGTATAAAACACCACAAGAAATGAATTAATGTGACACTAGAACACCTCTATGGTCACCATTAACTCATTGCCACTCCAAACTTTGAGAAATGATAGCTTAAAGTAAGAACTTTACTTCTACAGAAATTCCTAGTCACTGAAATGACATACCTTCAGTATTTTGCTAATTTCTCCTAGCTCGAGTATGCTTTCTCTATGAAACTTTATAGGCTGAAACTAGAAAAGTAGAGCTTTCAAACAAGCTATCATATGCATCAAACGGAGCTTTAGAACTCAAGTTATGGCCCTCACAAGATGACCCTCTATGACCTTCCAAAACTGGAAAACTTGCCTATTTTAGTAAGAGCGCCTGTTTAAAATTAGAATTCGATGCCTAGCATCGACTTGCAACGAGAATTCGATGCCGGGCATCGACTTGGAGTGTTTTTGGCCACTTTTCAGCAGGGATTCGATGCCGGGCATCGACTTCCCGCATAAAGTCTTGATCTTCTGGACACCAAAACTATAGGTGATTTCATGCACACTTAGAATATGACTTATCAACTGAAATTCGATGCCAGGCATCGAGTTGCTCCAACAACATCATGTTTTTTCAAACACTTTAGTACTGAATGAAAAATATAAAAGAAAATATGACTTATCAACAGAGATTCGATGCCAGGCATCGAGTTGCTTGGAAAACTTGATCTTTGTAACTCATCACACAGTAGGTAATCATGGAGATGATGGAGAGAGGCTCATACACAGAACTTTACTCAGTTCTTCTCATAACTATAAAAACTCAGAAGTTTTACAAAATGCTTTCTCACTCAGAGAAGCTCGACTATACTCAGTCATACAAAAATGAGTTCTTCTCACTTTCTCATTGTCTTCCTCCTTCTTCTTTTCTACGCGTCAGCTAATACTAACTAGCTTATATAGACTTTCTCATTCCCGTGATTTTTTAAAAAACTTCTAGAACTAAAGTGAACTTATCTTTACAAGTATGATACACTTGTGAATTTGTCCCTTCACATAGGCATGGGGTTTTCTTCCTAAGATTTGACCTTTAAATATATGTCTAATTAGTGAGTGTTTCTCCAACAGCTCCCCCTCAATCACTAATTGACATTCCCTGTTTCTTCATATCATCTTCTTTTCTTTTACTCCTGCCATGCTTTTGAATCTGCTGGTCTTCACACCATCCAAGCTCTTTGTCATTATGTCTGCTAACTGATCTTTAGTAGAAATGTACTCCACTTCAATCTCCTTCTCCATTACCTTTTCTCTGAGAAAATGTTATTGTATCTCTATGTGCTTTGTCCTTGCATGAAATACTGGATTTGCTGCAAGATAAAGTGAACTCATATTATCTCCATGTATTGTAGGTGTACCTTGATCAATGCCTAAGCTCTTGAACAATGTCTGCATCCATATGACTTCCTTAGCTGCTTCCACAAGTCCTTTGTACTCTGCTTCAGTTGATGATAATGCTACTGTATGTTGTTTCTTTGAACACCAACTTACAAGCTTATCACCAATATATATCATGTAACCATGAGTTGATCTTCTGTCATCCTGGTTACCTGCCCAATCTGAATCACTATAGGCTCTCAACTTCAAATCTGATGTAAAAGGATAATATAATCCTTCCTTTATAGTTCCTTTGATATATCTGAGAACTCTTTGACCTGCAATCCAATGTGGGTCCTTTGGACAATGCATGAATTGTGACAAAACTCCCACTGCATAACTAAGATCAGGTCTTGTTAGTGTAGCATAAATCAAACTACCCACAAGAGATTGATACTTCCTCATATCTTTGTAGTCTGCACCATCATATTTACTGAGCTTGTGATTAACTTCAAGTGGAGTTGAAGCTTCTCTGCAATTTTCCATATCAAACTTCTTCAACAAGTTCAGAAGATACCTTTCTTGTGACACATATATGCCATGATCTGTATAAGTAACTTCCATTCCAAGAAAGTATGATAACTTTCCTAGGTCACTGATCTTAAACTCTTTCTCAAGTAATCTCTTTACCTCCTTGATTCCTTCATCTGAAATACCTGTGATTATAATGTCATCTACATAAATACAAATGTAGATTGTACCTTCCTCTGTTCTTTTGATAAGTAGACTTGAATCTGCTTTTGAACTTTGATATCCAAGATCATTGAGATACTTCACCAGTCTATAGTTCCAAGCTCTTGGAGCTTGCTTCAATCCATACAATGCTCTTCTCAACCTGCAAACAAAATTTGGATACCTGGAATCTATAAACCCTTGAGGTTGTTCCATGTATACCTCATCTGATATGTATCCATTCAAGAATGCATTTTTTATATCCAATTGACTTAGGGTCCATCCTTTTGAAGCTGCAATAGCAATGATTGTCCTTATAGTTGACATCTTAGCTACAGGACTGAATGTCTCATCATAATCTATGCCATAGGTCTGGGCATAGCCTTTCACCACCAATCTAGCTTTGTATCTGGCTATACTTCCATCTGCAAGCTTCTTCACTTTATAAACCCATTTATTTCCAATTACTTTCTTACCATTTGGTTTAGGAACAAGTTCCCATGTCTTGTTCTCCTCTAGTGCATTGAACTCTTCCTTCATTGCTTCTTCCCATTGCTTCTTACCTTTAGCTTCATCATAGTTCTGAGGTTCTTCATCATCTTTAACCATATATGCATAGTTCTTCTGAGTTATGTAAGAAGTATCATAAGAATACCTTTCTGGTTGTCTTCTAGTCCTGCTTGACCTTCTTGGTTCACATTCTTCATATGTGTCTGGATACACTTCTTCATCAAATATAGGAGCTTCTTCATTCATTCTTGGTAATCCACTTCTGGATGTACTTGCTTGCATATAGTCTGCATCTCTATTCACCTGCACAATTGATTTTCCTTTCTCACATCTTCTTACCTCTTCTTCAAATTCTTCAGCTGTATGACTTTGATCTGCATACCAACTTTTCTGTTCATCAAATGTAACATCTCTAGAAACAATAAATTGTTTGGTTAGAGGATTCCACAATCTGTAACCCATCTGCTTTTCATCATAACCAATGAACACATATTTTTCTGCCTTTGGTTCAAGTTTATGCCTAAGCTGTGATGGCACATAAGCATATGCAATTGATCCAAACACTCTACAATGATCTAGTGTTGGTTTCTTACCCCACCAAGCTTCATATGGAGTCATTCCATTCAAAGCTGCACATGGTAATCTATTCACAAGATATGTAGTTGTATTTACAGCCTCAGCCCAAAGATAATTTGGACAATTCTTCTCCTTTAGCATAGCTCTAGCAAACTCAACCAAAGTCCTGTTCCTTCTTTCTGCTACACCATTTTGTTGTGGTGTATACCTGCAAGTTATTTCTCTCTTAATACCTGCATTCCAAAGATAATCATTGAACTCTTGGGAGAAATATTCTCCCCCTCCATCAGACCTCAGTCTCTTAAGCTTTTGACCTGTGACTCTCTCTGCATATGCATGAAAATGCTTGAAAGCTCCAAACACTTCTGATCTTTCCTCCAAAACATATAATGTTATCCATCTTGTAGCATCATCAATAAAAAGAACATAATACCTTGAGCCACTGATAGATCCTTCTTTTGTTGGTCCCCATACATCTGTATGAATGAGCTCAAGTACTCCATCATGTTTGAATCCTTTCTTCTGAAATGGTAACCTGTGTGCTTTACCCATTTGACATGCTTCACATTTATAAACCATATGTTGACTTTGCACATTTGGTAGTCCTAGTACAGACTGATTAGCAACCATAGCTTTAATTCCTCTTTCATTGAAATGACCTAATCTCTTATGCCAGAGATCAAGTTCTGTAATCACTGCTTCACCATGTGTGAGCAAAGCTTGACCAATGTTCCCTTGCACTCTTAAAGTAAAGAGTCTACCTTCTTTCTTACCAGAGACAATCTGATTATATCCATTCTCTGGATCTTCCACAAATACTCCTTCATTTGTAAACCTGACTTGAAAACCTTTTTCAACTATCTGTCCCACACTAATCAAGTTTTTAGGTATTGTAGGAACATACAAAACATTGGTTAGCAAATCTGCTCCACTCTTGCATTTCACTTTTCCAATTGAATGTACACTATGTCTTGTATTATCACCAGTTTGAACTGTGTGACTAGAAATGCCTTTTTCCAAATCTGACATCAATTCTATGTTTCCTGACAAATGATTAGAACATCCAGAGTCAATGTAAAATACCTTTAGATCTTCTTTATCTGATGTGCTGATTGAATTCATCATCAATGATGTATGACTTTCATTTTGTGTGTCATTTGCATAGTTGTAGTAGGTGGTGTTGTAGGATTGATTCTGTCCCCAACTTCTTCCTCCACCTCTACCATAGCCTCCTCTTTGACTTTGTCTACCTCTTTGAAAATTACTTTGATATCTTCCACCTCGACCTCTGCTATTGTTGTTTTGATTCTGGTTTGATCCTTGTTGGTTGTGCCAACAGTCATGAGCCAAATGATTACTCAATCCACAGATCCAGCAAGCCTTTTTGTTGTTATTTTGATTACCTCTTCCTTTTCCAAAACCTCTTGCTCTTCCTCTGCCAGTGCCTTTACCTCTTGCATAATAAGCTTGAGAATTAGACTCCTCTTCATCCTTTGCTTTACCTTTATCTCCTTTCTTCTTATTCTTCATGTACATTGCAGAACTTTGACCTTTATCTCCATCTCCCTTCAAGTCTTGCTCATATGTGAGCATCAAACCAAGCAACTGGTTCAAATCTGGAACATAATGATTTAATGAAAGTTCTGTTGATAAGACAAAAGGTTTCCACCTTTCATCCCCTCTCAAGCCTGCAAGTAGTTGAGCAATCAATCTGTGATCTTCAACATCTTCATCTATGGATCCAAGACTATCTGCTAGATCCTTCATCTTAGTGACATAATCACTAATACTTTGACTTGGCTTCTTCTTGAATGTTGTAAACTCTGACCATAGACTTGCTTTCCGTGCTTTAGTAGTACTTTGGAAGTGATACTCCAATGCATTCCATATATCTTCAGATGATTCCAATCCTCTGATGTGTGGTAGCAAATGATCAGAGATTGTATTGTAGATGTATGCTTTTGCACTTGCATCCTTCTTCTGCCAATGCTTTAAAGCATCAAGTTCCTCTTTCTTTGGTCGGCTTTCATCTTCAAATACTGGCTTCTCTTCTTCACCTGTTACATATACCATGAGATCCTTACTCATAAGTAAGGCTTCCATTCTCATTACCCATGCGGGGTAATTATCTCTGTCCAGTTTGTCAATGGAGATATGATCTGCCATAGTTCTTTTCTTCTGCTGCAACCTGTGAGCTTAAAGGATAAAGGATAATACCTTTTGAAGTTCTTTGTGTATGAGGATACTTTTGAAGTAACCTTTTGATGCCTTGTGTCTTCAAATGCTTCACCTTTCAAACTTTAATGGAAAACTTTACAAAACTTCTCGTATCTTTGTCGCCTTCTGCTCTCGAGAATCTTTCTGCTCTGATACCACTTGTTGATGTATAAAACACCACAAGAAATGAATTAATGTGACACTAGAACACCTCTATGGTCACCATTAACTCATTGCCACTCCAAACTTTGAGAAATGATAGCTTAAAGTGAGAACTTTACTTCTACAGAAATTCCTAGTCACTGAAATGACATACCTTCAGTATTTTGCTAATTTCTCCTAGCTCAAGTATGCTTTCTCTATGAAACTTTATAGGCTGAAACTAGAAAAGTAGAGCTTTCCAACAAGCTATCATATGCATCAAACGAAGCTTTAGAACTCAAGTTATGGCCCTCACAAGATGACCCTGTATGACCTTCCAAAACTGGAAAACTTGCCTATTTTAGTAAGAGCGCCTGTTTAAAATTAGAATTCGATGCCTAGCATCGACTTGCAACGAGAATTCGATGCCGGGCATCGACTTGGAGTGTTTTTGGCCACTTTTCAGCAGGGAATCGATGCCGGGCATCGACTTCCCGCATAAAGTCTTGATCTTCTGGACACCAAAACTATAGGTGATTTCATGCACACTTAGAATATGACTTATCAACTGAAATTCGATGCCAGGCATCGAGTTGCTCCAACAACATCATGTTTTTTCAAACACTTCAGTACTGAATGAAAAATATAAAAGAAAATATGACTTATCAACAGAGATTCGATGCTAGGCATCGAGTTGCTTGGAAAACTTGATCTTTGTAACTCATCACACAGTAGGTAATCATGGAGATGATGGAGAGAGGCTCATACACAGAACTTTACTCAGTTCTTCTCATAACTATAAAAACTCAGAAGTTTTACAAAATGCTTTCTCACTCAGAGAAGCTCGACTATACTCAGTCATACAAAAATGAGTTCTTCTCACTTTCTCATTGTCTTCCTCCTTCTTCTTTTCTACGCGTCAGCTAATACTAACTAACTTATATAGACTTTCTCATTCCCGTGATTTTTTAAAAAACTTCTAGAACTAAAGTGAACTTATCTTTACAAGTATGATACACTTGTGAATTTGTCCCTTCACATAGGCATGGGGTTTTCTTCCTAAGATTTGACCTTCAAATATATGTCTAATTAGTGAGTGTTTCTCCAACAGATGGCTCAGAAGAATATGCCTCATTGTTATTGGGCAAAAGTTGTTCACACTGATGTATACATCATGAATAGAACTCCTACTCCTACTACACATCAAGTTACACCTAAAGAGAAGTTTAGAGGTAAAAAGAAAAACTTATCACATATGAAAGTATTTGGTTGTATTGCATATGTACAAGGGCTACTCAGAAATTCCAGCTTGTACATAGTGATGTATGTGGTCCTATGCAGACACCTTCTTTTGGAAATTATCTTTACTTCGTTACTTTCATCGATGATTTTTCCAAGCATGCATGGGTATATCCATTGAAGGCAAAGTCCGAAGTGTTCATGTGCTTCAAATAGTTTTTGGTTTTGGCTGAAAACCTATCGACATGTAAAATGGGCACCCTCCATTCTGATCGAGGGGGAGAATATATGTCTTTTGATTTTAATGCATTTCTAGCTGAATGTGGGATAAAACATCAGTTTACAGTGTCGTATACACCTCAATAGAATGGAGTTGTTGAACAAAAGAATAGGTCACTCATGGAGATGGCAAGGTGTATGGTCAAGAGTCATGCTTTACCACATAATTTTTGGCTTAAGGCTGTCATGCGTGCAGCATATGTACTTAACAGGTGTCCTACTAAATCGCTACAGTCTATCACTCCATATGAGGCTTGGCATGATCGCAAGCCATCTGTTGCTCATCTGCGTGTTTTTGGTTGTTTGGCATATGCATTAGTGCCTTAACAACATCGCAAAAAGTTGGATGATAAAGCAGTAAAATGTATTTTTGTTGGGTACAGTTCTGAAAGTAACGGCTATCGTCTGTATCATCCATAGACTAAACGCATTCTGGTTAGCCGTGATGTTGTTTTTGTGGAAGATGCTATTCAGCCATTGCTTTCATGTACTAAGGAGACATCTGTTAGTCCAAAGACATGTATGATACTTTGCTGCCTCTTTTTACATGTGGATAGTCTAGTGCTGGTCCTAATGCAGCAACTTCTCAGCCTTTAAAGGTTTCACGTGATGATGTAGATCATTCCATTTCTGATGCAGATTTACATGATGCACTTATTCATGAGAGAGCTGATATTGAGCAGGCAAAAACTATGCCAAAATGGCTGGTGCAGACTTTGCGTGACAGCAAATTAGATGCACCTCTATCATATTGTACTCGTTCAGGCTCTCATAGTGCCTCGTTTGCATCAGATTGTTATGCTATGGCTGCATCTAGTCTTTGTGATGAGAATGAGTCTGTTTCGTTTGATGAAGCACAAAATTCAAAAAATTGGATGACTGCTATGCAATCTGAATATGATGCTATAATGAAGAATGGCACTTGGTCTTTATGTGACGTGCCTCCTTGCAAGAAGGCCATTGACACTAAGTGGGTTTACAAGCTGAAGCATAAACCTGATGGTACAATTGATAGGTATAAGGTTAGGCTTGTTGCAAAGGGTTATGCATAGGAAAGAGGCATTGAGTTGATGAGACCTTTGCACCTACATGGCGTATGACTACTTTTCGTAGCATCTGTGCACTTGCAGCCCATCATGGTTGGAATGTACATCAGCTGGACATTAAAACATCATTTCTGAATGGTGACTTGCATGAAGAACTGTATGTTTTTTAGCCCCATGGTTTTGTGCAGAAAAGTCATGGAAACCAGGTGTGAAAGTTAAAGAAGGCATTATATGGTTTAAAACAAGCACCACGTGCTTGGTATGAGAAGATACATGTCTATCTAATTGCACATGGTTTTGAGAACAGTCCAATTGAAAGCACCTTATATGTTAAGCATGCTAATAATGTGCTTCTAATCATTGTTGTCTATGTTGATGACATGTTGCTTACTGGTCCTATTGAGAAGCATATTGTTGTTTTTAAGGCTGATTTGCATGCCTCATTTCAGATGTCTGATTTGGGGCATTTTCCTCATTATTTGGGCATCCAGTTTATGCACGTTGATGGTGGAATGGCTTTGTGTCAAATGAAATATATTGACACATTATTGTAGCATTTTGGCCTTGAAGATTGTAAACCTATTGCCACTCCTATGGAAATAGGTTTATGACTGAGTCTTCATGATGCTGGAGATGCATTTGTTGATGTTCTCTATCAACAGACTATTGGATGCTTGATTTACTTATGCATTACTCGGCCAGATATTCAGTTTGTTGTCTCACAGATGAGCAGGTTTATGCATTGCCTAGGAGTCAAGCATTGGCAAGCGGTTAAGCGCATCTTTCGCTACTTGAGTGGTACCCAGCTACTTGGTTTGTTTTATCCCAAGGGGGGTTCACTACTGCTAGATTTGCATGCTTTTTCTGACTCTGATTGGGCTGGTTGCTATGACACTCGTGTGTCCACTAGTGGCTTTTGCTTTATGCTTGGTAGCTCATGTATATCTTGGTTGAGCAAGAAGCAGCCTATTGTGGCCACTTCCAATTGTGAGGCTGAGTATAGGGTAGCTTTCACAGCGACTGTTGAGTGTGTGTGGCTCTGACGCCTTATGGCTGATTTGGGTGTTGGTCAGTCTTCTGCCACCACCATCTTCACTGACAGTCAGAGCACATTGGCACTTACGAGGAACCTTGTGTTCCATGCTCGCACTAAGCACATTGAGGTGCATTATCATTATGTCAGGGAGAGGTTCTCTGCTTGGGAGATCAGCTTGGCATATGTGCCCATGCAGGAGAACATTGCAAACCTTTTCACGAAGGCTCTGCCTAGGGAGAAGTTTGAAGCTTTCTGCAAAGCTTTGGGCTTACTTCCTTTTGTGGATTGATTTCCACATAGCTTGGCACTTCCTTATACATGAGTGCCATCTCTTTGGTCACCGCATCACTCCCAGGGGGGATTTGTTGATATATTTAGGTAGTGATGTGTGTGAACACTCTAGGACCGCCGGGGCACTTTTTTCTCTCTTTAGGAGGTTTTTTCCCCCGGCTTGTATATATGCCTATTGCCCTAAAGGGCTGCTTATCTTTGCATATTTTCTTGTAATACATTTATTATTGTGTGTTGTGCTCCAAGCTTCTTCTTCTTCTTTGTGATGTTCACGTGCTTCCACAGACGTCTAACTCCAACATTATACACCTATCATCAGTGAATTATATACAACGCCAATCTTGGTTAATAATAATACAAATTAAACAAATTGTTAGAGGTGTGCAACATGAGTATCATTTTTTGTTTGATGTAATGTGGGAAAAGTATCCAAAGCATCCTCAATTGTTTTACATTAGTGAATATGAGGGATACTTGCACAATCGATAGATAAATAAATCAAGGCATGTTCTTGTGAATATTTTTCATGAAGTCATAGTTGGTGTAAAGTGGTAAGTGCGATAATGGTGCACTTTACATAGTCAAAATGGGAATTATAACAAAACTATAATATGCAACATTCTCAAATACCACCTAATTTATCTACATCTATAGTGTTTGTTGCTAGATATCAATGCATTTTGATAGCCTACTCCATGTTTCACAAGCCCTTTGCTACCAATACATGGTGTATTATACATGCATACATTGGGTAGTCGAAAACCATCCAACTTCTTGAATAATCAACATATTAAATACATCGTTGTTTTTAAGCATCAATGATGACTATAAATTGATGGAAATTTTTGATAAAAGGAAAAAATGAAAACTTTCCTACATAATAAATTTGGTTAGAAAGAAAAAACGAATTAAGAATTTTTGAATATAGTGAAGATATGCTTTAGCGTTGAAATCATGAATGATTTCTATAACTCATTGGGCCAATAAACATCTCCTACATGGACAAAATAGACTATTTTAAAGATGGGTCTGTTTCGAATATTTAATTTTTATCAAGTTTCTTTAATTTTTTGTTGATGTGTGTTAGACTATTTTGTTTGGTCTTTCGTCACTTGAGGTAAGACAATGGTTCAATCCCATCCCTACGATAGGACAGTTGTGGGTCTTAAGCTAGTGTATTGCCTTTGAACATAATTAAACTAGTTGTCTTTGGATTGTTTTTTCAATGCCACCTTTGGACAGTTTAATCCCTACTTTGTGAGATATGGGAGATCCCATAAGTACTATGCTTGTTCATTTATAGAGTTGTTCTAAGCTTCTGTGGAACTTCCTCTTTAAAAAAAAAAGTTTCTTCTTTTTTTTTTGGAATTGAGACCCTTTCATTGTACCTGAAAGTTAAACTAATATCTCATGCACCCAAAAGACCCCTTTAGACCTTACTTTTCAAAGACAAATGTCAGAACCAAACTTGAACCTTGGAGTTGGAAGGTGGACCTTCAATCCAAAGTCCAAAGTGTTTACCAGTCAACACTCAGCTGCCAGCCGCTACAAGTTTCTTCATTTCCAATCCACTTATTTTTATTTTCATTAATTTATTAATATATAGATATATTCGTGTGAAATTAAATGTGTGGAATTAAATAACCCTTCAAATGGCCGAACTTCCTGTTATTGAAAAAAAAATGGCCGTCGACATGGCGGGGACATCGTTCTTGACTTCATTCTACGAAAACGTGAAGAAATTCCACGTTTCTATTGAAAAAAAAATGGCCGTCGACATGGCGGGGACATCGTTCTTGACTTCATTCTACGAAAATGTGAAGATATTCCGCGTTTCTGCATGCTTCGCCGGCCCCCGCGCCCAACTCCAAAGTCCAGGGCGAGGGGCCCGATCTCTTTTATTTATGAATTCTTAATTTCCATGCTTTTTTATTTTCCTTTACTTAAAATAATGTTTTCCGTGAGGCGAGGAAGAAACAAGTGGCGGCAGATAAAATGACTCAATATCGGTCGCTTGGGATCATTCAAACCCTCGACTCCTCATTGGTTGGATCCGTTTGGACTAGGAAGCATCTTCCACTGTGGAGCTCCACTCTCGTGCCAATATTTTGAGACTGCATGCACAAATCACCTAGAAGCAAGTATTATTTGGCAAAGCCATCGACATTGTGGAACGCTATAAGAGGAGAGAGGTGTGCAAGCAATTTTGGACACCCTCTTAAAAAGTGGTCGACCGAAAAGTCTCTATTCCTCCTTGGCAAAAGAATCTTCAACTGTAAGAGGTCCCCACCTTTTAGGCATCATAAAGTGTTTCTCATTGAGAACAACAAGCTTAAACCCAAGCGGACTCCGCATGAGGGAAACTGGAGGGTTGTTAACCTCCTTTGTAATACTCTCTAGACTTGCAAGTTCTGCCCTTGCTTTGTGGGATTCGGGGGGTCCCAAGGGCACTAGTCCCATTCACTTGTAACTTGTTCTTTTTTCTTTAATTAAAATCCAGGAGAATAGGCCAAGGCAATCTTCCTTTAAACTAAAAAGGTGGATCTTGCATACGGCTTTCACGTTTCAGAACTTTATCAATCTTTTTTTTTTTCATGGAAGTGCAACAAAATGTACTAAAAAAAAAGGGAAAATATAGGCTGTTGAGACCGGGCAACACATTTTTGTTAATTCATACACGAATAACAAAATGTATCTGTAAAATTATTGGTTAGACTTCTCAAATATCAAATGACAATTTGTTATCGAAGTGGTACACAATTGCTTCGAGGGCAAAGGCTCTCTCAATCCAACAATAATTTACATCTCTTTGATGACCTAGATTTTGGTGATGGTATGCATTTTGCATCCTTGGGAAAGGTTGAAGTTAGAACCTATTCTTGAAGGTCCACAAATCCACCATTAATTTGGAAGTCTTGTGCCAATCTGGAAGCTTTTGTGAGCTTTGATATTGGGAGAAGAAATCCTTATAGTTATATAGCAGGCATACCAAGTAGTTTCTTGAACTTCCCCAAGACTTTCCAAAATCCTTACATACTACCATAGAGACCAAGAAATTTTACTAAATCAAGAATGCATTTCATTAACTTCTGAAGTATATCTCCTTGTAAGTCTAATAATTAGATTTAATTGAGAGTTAGTAAGTAACCAACAATATGTATAATATATGATGGTAAGAATTATGTAATGATTTAGCACAAATTATGTAATGTGGTTGATGTTTCTACCACTTGATTACCTTATATTTGAACCTGTAGAATACCCATTCCCAAGGTTAAATAGTCAAGATCATCCAAAATTTTGTCAAGTCTTGTGATCTTGTCAAATATTGACATCCTTCTTTGGGATCTTATGTCCCTAGCGAGAGAGTTATATTGGATAGTAACTTTGAATTTCTTTTACACTAACAATCCAAGCTTTTGAAAAGAGTAAAAGAACCTAAACACTTTTTGATGATATGGCAAACCTTGGATTCAATGCTTTTGGTCTTAAGGATCTTGTTATCCAAATGAAGCCACCCAATCCTATGACTAAGATGATGACATCAAAACTTAGAGAAGAGAGGCTTATGATTAGACAATAATAGAAATTCATGAACATGTCAAATTGTTTTCCATAACAAATGAGAGCAATTAATGGGCATGTAAGGCATGTTATCCAAATGAAGCCACCCAATCCTATGACTAAGATGATGACATCAAAACTTAAAGAAGAGAGGCTTATGATTAGACAATAATAGAAATTCATGAACATGTCAAATTGTTTTCCATAACAAATGAGAGCAATCAATGGGCATGTAAGGCATGCACAACTTGATATATCTAAATTTCTCATCATGTTGATGATTGTTCCAAGTGAAACTAGATTTCTTAGGAACATCAATCAAGTCATGATTTTCAACCATTTTATACCATACCAACATCTCTTTACTTGTCCATCTAAAGCTTGGGCTTTATGCTTATACATGCCAATAATTCATTCAACCACATTAAAATCAACATCCAAAATTTAAAAAAATAAAATAGATTAGCAATTTTAATCAAGAAAGAATCGCTTTCACAATATGAATTTGAATCAGATTTACACCAGTGCAAAATTGTAAAATCAAGCATGTAATTCTTAGGGAAGTGAGTCTATTATTGATCATTTTGTATTATACTAGATCACATTTGAATTCATTCTTTTGAGATTATCCGTCCAATTAAAATGTAGACACATGAACTTCCTACAAAGACAATAAGTTAGGCTTGAATAAAAGAACATCAAACCATTCTTTTATAGAAATAACTCTCGGAGGGTCAATCAAACCTTTGCGATTCAAACCAATGACTTTAATGTCATGCAACATCATTTTTTTATATTCTTTGGGGATGTCTCAAGAGATATTGAAGCCCTACCAGGATCTATTGCTTTATCCACTTTGATTTTGGATTAAGTGGGTTGAACACATGGGAGGAGATCTTCCTAAACTTCGGACATAATAACATTCATAGACCCAATGGGAGTTCCTTGGAAAAGCATGTTGGGTCATAGACTTTGAGTTCCTTGGAAAAATAATCAGTAACATTATTAGTCAGGGTTCCCTTATTAGTCGGGGTTTCCCTTATGAAGTTAAGAGATAAGGGGTTACCTTCATAGTCACAATCATTGAAGATATGGTGAGGTGATTCCATCATGGTGTCGATAGTGAAAGGGGTATTAGATATGATGATTCTCTTGTGGGAGTTTGACAATATTTTAAATGTTCGGATTCTTTCTCTTTTTCCATTGACCAATATGGTTTGATTTCCTCTGCCTTTTGTTTTGGATTGTGTGCTACATTTGTATAAATAACCTTCTAGGTGTGGGTAATACATCTGAAGTAATTCGATGGCGATGCACCACGATGCGCTCTCCTTCTCTAGAGCTCCACGAAGATATTCTCTGAGTAGAAAACCGAGCTCCTAAGGCCGCACATAGTACTCGGCACTAAGACTACATAATAATACGCAAAAAAAAATGCACTAGACAAGGAGCACGAAGACAAACTTCTTAGGTCTTACAAATGCGGTCGAATTTATAGTCTGTGACTGACCAAGCCACTATATGTTTTATTAAAGAACATATACAAAGAAGTGTCCGGTGGCCATTTGGCCTTTCATATGGACACTAATGGTAATAATCTCCCACTAAAGGCATATATGACCAAAGTAACTATGGGAAAAAAAATAAAGAATGATAAAGACTACTTGAGTGTAAGAAAAAATAAAGAATGATAAAGAATACCTGAGTGTAAGTATACAAAACTATACCTCCCACCTGATGGGCATGTTACACAGTATACAAGTGACTGTGTAAGATCATGAATTAAGTAACCCCCATCAAGTGACAACAGTGGCGAAAGCTATCATGAGGTAGAGCTTCAGTCAAAGCATCTGCAACATTATCTCCAGTGTGAACCTTCTCAAGAATAATGGGCTCAGTGGCTAAGCAATTTCTAATGAAATGATACCTCACCTCAATGTGCTTGGTCTTTGCATGATAGGCTAGATTCTTAGCCAAAGCAATGGCACTCTGACTATCACTAAGCAAACAAGTTACATACTCAGGTAAACCCATATCACAAGCAAGACGAGAAAGCCACAAAGCTTCCTTACATGCCTCACTTACTGCAACATACTCTTCTTTTGTGGTGGAAATAGATGTACGTTCTTGAAGACGGGATCTCCAA
The DNA here is from genome assembly GCA_020310875.1 of Ceratopteris richardii. Taxonomy (NCBI): domain Eukaryota; kingdom Viridiplantae; phylum Streptophyta; class Polypodiopsida; order Polypodiales; family Pteridaceae; genus Ceratopteris; species Ceratopteris richardii. The sequence goes on from CM035434.1 coordinate 81,322,741, forward strand.
GACATAGGACCTCCAACAAAATGAAAATACCCTGATCTAGACTTATGATTGTTTACACAACCAGCATAGTCAAAATTGATGTAACCAATAATGGATGCTTTTCTTCTACCTAAGCATAGATACTTGTACTTAGTGCCACTCAGATATCTCAAAATCATCTTGACCACTTCCCAATGTTTCTTGCCAGGATTATACATATATCTGCTTACAACTCCCACTACAAATGCAATGTCTGGTATCGTGGCTACCATAGCATACATGAGACTACCAATAGCAGATTGATAGGGAATTTAGGTCATGAATTCCTTTTCCTCATCTGATTTGGGGCAATCATCCTTGCTCAATTTCACATATGTGGGTAAAGGTGTACTCAATGCCTTTCCACCCTGCATATTGAACTTGTGACGTACTTTGGATATGTACTCACTTTGAGACAAGTATATGCATCTTTTAGTCCTATCACGAGTAATGTGCATGCCAACAATATGTTTGGCATCCCCCAAATACTTCATATCAAATGTCTGACTCAACTTCTTTTTTAGAATTGATAAGTCATAAGAGGACTTCCCAGCAATCAACATATCATCAACATAAAGTAAAGATAACCCAGGTAAGTAGCCAGAACGAGAAAGATTTTCCATTCCACTACAAGATATATGGCCCAAACGACCATGCCAAATACAAGTCATAGGCTGTTCAGTAACAACTAACAAGTGTTCTTTTTATGATACAAAGAAAGGATAAAGTGAGCCAACTTTGCTTCCTTTTTCAATAACCAAATTGCCCTTTGATATATGAAAGGAATGAGCATAGAAGACCACCTTGTAACCAAGGTCATCAAGTTGAGCAACTAAGATCAAACTGCATGATAACTGAGGTACATGGCATACATTATGCATATTAAATTTTGAACAATCAATGAACTGCACAACCACATCTCCAATCCCCACAATGTCACACTAGTAAGAGTCACCAAGTCTCACGATACCAAGAGACTTTGCTGCATAATTAGAGAACCATTCTCTCTGTGGTGTCACATGGAAAGAAGCACCAAAATCTAACAACCATGTATGGGAAAGAGAATCAGCCATAAGAGCCTCAGTTCACATAGTACTATCAAGTGTAAACACATCAGCATCATCAAAAATAGCATTAATTTCTTCAAGCTTCACAGTCGAAGTAGATGGTTGTGTACCTAAGTACTGACTTAGGGACTTCTGGAGAAAGAGACTATACCTCAATCCCCCTCAAGTGCATATAGTGGGGACTTTACGCTTTATTTATCAATCCAAGGAGTATCAAAACCTAGCCGAGTGTATGAAGACACACATTCAAATGATGGTCAATGCAAATGAAGTTTCACAAGGTTCAAACAAGTAGAAATCCATCACATTCAAGTTTTCAAGGTCAACTATGGTGTCACGACACTTGGAACAGTAGTCAACAGTAAATCAAGCTTTTCTCTCAACTCCGAACTCCGAATATAGCGAATAGCGGGTTTTTTTCGAAGCTCTCGAGAAGATGCATCCAATGCTAGTTTTACTTGATTCTGACACTTCTGCTTCAAGTTATGAGCAAAATACTGAGTCACGGGAATGATCTTCCTACACTTCAGTACTTCCTACACTTCACACACACCTTACTTACTGCCAAGAAGCACTTCCCTGGATAGAAAACACTTCTAAGCCCTCTTTCCAAGCCTCACACATGCATGCAAGCTCACAAGGAAGAAGATACAGAGAGGATAAGACACAAATTCAAAATTCTATGCTCTTGATTCTCACAATGGCAAAAAGTCTCCACAAAGAGTCACAAATTGACTTATATACATGTGCCCTAAAAATGGTCCTTTCACACAAGAGACTGGTACTTTATTAACTAGAAGGCTAATTTCCTACTAATTTACAAAGGTAAGATACAAATCTCTATGAGTATGCATCTAGAGGACTCCTCTAGTGCATTTACATCAAAAAATATATTACAAAATGGGTATAATACAAGAATAAAGTGTCCAAATCGGAAAAATTTTGGGGCCCTTCTTTTTCTCTGCCTCTTTGCTCTTCTTCACTCTGCAACACTCTCCCCCTCTTTGTCTTTGTCGTTCGTTGACAGGCTTCGCTTCTCATCTGCAGCTCGTTTACTTCTTTCCACCACTCGTAGCCCATGGAGATGGACTACCTGAGATTTGTAGTCTAGCTCACCAATAACCTCTTTAAATCTAGGTTGTTGTGTTAAGTCGGGCTGCCACGCACGCAACCAGTGGAAGATATGAAGGTGTGGATCTTCAGCCTTCGATCTGGACCTTCCAAAGATTAAGAGGTTGAAGCACCTTCTTGAGGCTCAGGATCTGCCGGATATCTTCTTGCACTTCTTCATGGATATTGTTGGCCTTGATCTGTTCTTGCCGCTTATGTTCCTTCCCCTGTTGTATGCCCCTGCGGGGCTCTGTGCAGAGATGGGTGTTGCGTGCGCCTACGGGGCTTCCTGTAGAGATATGTCTTCAGATATAATACCTTTAATGAAGCGTCTTTCTTGGTTTTCTTCTTCTTTTCTTTTTGCTGGACTCTCCTTCAACAGTACTCCGTTCTGAACTCTGTCATCCCCGACAGGCTTTGGAATGTGGCGGGAGTACGTTTTGTAAACTCTTTGCTATGTTTCATTAAGCAGGTTAGCTTCACGTATCATGAGTTGCTTCCATTGTTCAGCTTTGATACCATCATGTGGTGGATCTCTATGGTCTACGAAGAAGCTCAATTCATATGCCACCATTCTAGCATTTAGATTCATTGAGATTTTTAGGAAAATCTCGAAATCAATTTCAAAAAATCCAGTAAAAAATGCTTCCTCAAAAGTTTCCATGTATTTACTTGGCAAGAACATGAGCCTTGAATAATATGCCATGATTGTTGGGAAGCTGGGCATAACAGATAGATAAAAAATAAGGATATTTGTGCCCTGGTTAATGCCAATGAAATTCAAAAATGAATATGTTGCGTGTTTGAACACTTTCAAAATTGTAAGTATCATGTTGAGGATTTTATTAGTTATCTTGATAGTTAGATCGGGTACTGTTGCATATCGATGTAGCCAAAATTTAATGGTATTCACCATGTAGTCCTCAGTCGGCAAGTAATTGTGAGGTGGACTTGGAAGTAGAGGATAATTTAACCACTGTTTATTGAGTACTCCACTCTTTTGCATATCCAAAAATTCTCGAGCTTCACGGCGACGTGGGGTTGGACAAAAGGAAGGATTTACCTGTACTAAGTATGGTGATGCTTGCCAACGCACCCGCGAAGTAGGATTTCTCTCCAAAAATTTCCTTCTCCATAAAGGTTGTGCAGCTTCAAATTCTTCTTGAGTGTAATTGAATGTGTTTTCTTTGAAGTGCAACTGCTCATCAGGATCCTTTTGTGTGATCCTCTTTATATACTACCGTGTTTGCTCTTTCAATAGCCCATACGGAATGTTAAACGCCTTTATGATTTTATCCAAGTCTTTTCCTTTAACTTTTTCTTCCTTCATGACTTGGATGACTTCATTTTCAAAATTTTCTGTCAATCGAGACACCAATAGTGCCCGTTCCTTCTGACCTATTTTTGCAGTATATGGCATGGGATGATCATCACATGGTTCCGCCATCTTCTCTTTTATTGGAGAATGATAGATCAGGGGAGATAGAGGACATACCTCTACCTCGTCAGTAGGATGCTCTGGTTGTGGCTCTACTAGTGTCCCGATCTTTGCTTTTTGTTCTATTTGAGCTTCCAATTGTGCAATATGTTGAGTCTTCTCTTTAACTTCATGAAGGGCGGTCTGGAGCGCATCTTTGGCTGCGAGAGGCTCATTGCCGATTTTCGCTATTTGATCCGCATCTTCATTATTGATTACTAAGATTTTTTCTTCAACAGCTTTGAGTTGTTTCCTAAGCTCATTTGTGTCTTGGATGTACTTTTGTTCCCATTCTTCTTTTAGGCTTTGCTCTTGTTTCAGCAGATTTTCATATGTTGTAATCTGATCTTGCAACTCCTTTTGGTCGATTGTTGGTGTCTCTTGTTTTTATATTGGTTGGTCATATAACAAAGCTTTCATCAATTCTTTATTCCTGCTGTGTAAATTATCATTTTCCTCCATGTATACTTTCAGCTGTGTTTCTAACAGACTGCTTCTATTCCTCATTCTTTCTTTGTCCGCTTCACTTGCTTCATATCATCTTCGTAGCTCCATCAGTTGCTCCTGAAGTTTCTGATTTTGCTCCATTAGTGTAGTGCATTGTCCTTTACCTTCTATTATCTCCGTTTCCTTAACTGAAACGACTTGTTGAACTTGTATCAGCTGCGCAGACAACTGTCCACACATCACTTGAAATTTATTCTTTTCTCGCATGGCCTTGTCATAATCTATGTCTGTTTTCATCATTTGTTGCTGCATATCCATGTCCATTTGTATCATTTGTTTGACTAGTGGTTTTAGTTGAGTAACATCTACATTTAACCATGTTGTTGGGATGCTAGGTTCTTCACCTGTGTTAACGTCTTTTCCTTGTGATACATGCAATGTTGTGTCGTGGGGCTGCCGAATATGAAGTTGTATCTTTGGCTCAACCTCCTTTATTACTGTCTTACCTTGTGGCATGTCATCAGCGATTTCAATCACGATTTGTTCCATATTTTGTTGTAACAGCTTTTCTTTTTCCGTGCTTGTCTGTATTTGTTCTTTTATTGGTGGCACCACATCTTTATGTGTGATTGAAGCTTCCTTTATGCTCATCCGGGATTGCTCATTCAATTGAATCAAGTGTGTTCGTTCATTTGATGCCTCCTGGTTCTATACTTGTGATTGTTGATTATCAGGGGTGGTTTCAACCTGGTTGATCTCCGTCCATTCATCATAATTTGTCTTTGTTCATATGTCGGTGTCCAAGGTGTCCTTCTCATGACTAGATTCCTCATTAGAACTTGAATCCTACAGTCCCAATTCTTTATATCTGGCAGCTAGTTCTGGAGTATGTTCCTTGTCCCTTTGTGGCTCCACTCATCTTGGCTGTCTATATTGATGTCCTTGGACATTGAGGTTCACTTGAGCCCGCATGTACGTATGTGTTTCTTCTAGAGCCGCTAAGAGATCACTTTTTGTGATGGGCGGTTGTGTCAGAGGGATCCTTGGTAGTGTATGTGCTCACTTGGATTGTGGTGTTTCTTGCGCCGCTTTGTCTCTAGCGCGCTTAGCCCCTCTCATTGGTTTCTTGGAACTTGTTCCCACTTCTTCTGTGGAGATAACTGTTTTCTTTTTCTTTGGAACGGTAGCAGACTTCACATATTTGTTGGAAGTGAGGTAGGCCCTTGGCTCATGTCACAAGTCCATGGTTCCATAGTTCTAGTATATACAACATTAATTCCAGCATTCTTCAATATTGACAAAACATGAACATACCACAACTTAATTATACTGATGATGAGATAAAGATAGAGAAAGAATAGACGACATGTGTCAGGTGTTACGTAAGCCATCGCTTACTCATAGTATCATATATACCAATGTTCAATGTACAATGTGGGAGCAAAACTCTCAACCACTCTATGTGATGAGAAATAGATGGAAGAGAGAATGTACAAATGTAACAAACATATTCAGATGTATGGGCGGTAATCTGAATATACATGAGATGTGTGACCTTATAGGTTATAGAAGAGTGAATATGAGTGACTGAAAGAGGAAGGATCAGTGTGAAACTGATAATCAACAAACCCTCATCTGAACTTAGGCTATGGAAGACCCTAAGACAGATACGTGTGTGAAAAGATCACATACTTAAAAAATAGCAAAGAATGCTAACAAGTTTGTTGCCAGAAATCCTCAAACTCATGTGAACACACCTTCTCAAACACCTCATCAAAATATGCATAAAGCATATATGTACTGTTTCTCTTGTACCTATGCTGAATAGGACTCCTCCTGATATGAACACCATGGCCTCCATAAAATTCAAGTAGTACCTGTGTGCATAAAGAGAATATGTACCTGAATACTTAACATAAGATGTAAATCTTATGTTAACCACCATCCAATGTCTTTGAACTAGCCTGACATCCTCTTGTAGAAGACAATCTTCAACTACAGCATGTAGGTGGCCAATCCTCACCATCAAGCTGCTAATGACCAAGTCTTCTTGCCATGAACAAGAGATAACCTCCTCTCCATGAGCTAGAGTGTGAGCACACCCTTCATCTTCTCCAAGAAGAATCATTAAGAAGAACTCCATAGCTGCTCCTCAACATGCTTCAAGTTAGCACCATGGCTGCCCCATGTGCTAGACGAAACACCACCTCTATTGAGGTCCAAGCTCAAGGCTTGTGTTGAACACTAGGTGAAGGATGAATATAAGTGAGCCCAAGCTTGTGTTTTTATAGTATTCTTTGTCCATGAAAAGTTATACCAAAAGCATAAAACTCTCTTGCGATCGCTTCTAATAAATCTCTCATTGAAAAGCTTTCCGTGATCGCTTTGATGGTTAAAAAAAATGTAATCGGAATACATCGAAGTCCGTTTGCTATTTATATTGCAAAAGCACAAAGAAAAGATTACACGCTACGCGCTGCTGGACGCAATGATCGAACTGGGGTCGATTGCATGAGAGTAATATGGCGTAGCCATAACTCCCAGCCGATTTCCTTGTAGAGGGACTACACAAAACAGATATACATGCTCTGACTTCTTGAGTAAAATGGACCAAGAGGACATTGAAACCATGTTTTCCAACAATCCCACCTGTAATGTCATATTGGTACAACCTGGACTTGATCTGAAAACTGTCACATGCTTCACGCTTTCACTGTCACACTTCAGAACTTCAAACCTATTCTTCAAAAGTCTTCTTCAAAACTGAATTTGACTTTCCTTCAAAAACTTGAAGTTGCTGAATATGAACCATAATACTTGAGAAAATATGCAAACTAGATATCCAATAGTGTTCTCATCAAGCAATCACTGCTTGACAACAAATATAGCATGTACTAACTTCGAATCTGCTATCTCCTATTTTCAAAAACTTGAAAACATACAATAGGATTCACATATTTGCATTTACCTTCCAAAAAAGGTTTCTTAACATACTTCTGCTGTGTCATGTAGATACACGAAAAATAATCAAGAACTGAATCCTGGAACCTGTGACTGACAACTCACAACTTAGTGTATTATGAACACTGCTGGTTCATCTCTGACTGTACTCAAGTCAAATCAACTCAACTCAATTGAAATCAACTGAATATGAGTAAAAATCTATGATGTCATCATGTCTTCATCCTTTAAATCCTTCATACCTCTTTCCTTCAGAACTTGATATAAACATATATGTGTGCACTTCTGAAATATATCTTTCTGAAATATCAAGCTTCTCTTCAATAGAACACTGGAACCTTCTCCTGAACAGGAACATCCTAACAGGAACTTTCTCCAAACATTCTTTTTCTTCCTTCTTCTTTCAAAGCTGGAACATAAAGAGAACATGACAAAGGAAATATAGGAATACCTGAAATAGGAATACCTGAAGGTATGACTCTGCATTCTTTTATATATGGCTGAAAATAAGTCTTCATTGTTGATGTATGAAACACCACAAGAAATGAATTAATGGGACACTAGAACACCTCTATGGTCATCATTAACTCATTGCCACTCCAAACTTTGAGAAATGATAGCCTAAAGTGAGAACTTTGCTTCTACAGATTTTTATAGTCACTAAAATGGCATACCTTTAGTATTTTGCTAACTTCTCCTAGCTCAAGTATTATTTCTCCATGAAACTTTATAGGCTAAAACTAGAAGAGTAGAGCTTTCCAACAAGCTATCATATGCATCAAACGGATCTCTAGAACTCACGTTATGGCTCTCACAAGATGACCCTGTATGACCTTCCAAAATTGGAAATTTTACCTGTTTTAGTAAGAGCGCCTGTTTAAAATTAGAATTCGATGCCTAGCATCGACTTGCAACGAGAATTCGATGCTGGGCATCGACTTGGGATGTTTTTGGCCACTTTTCAGCAGGGATTCGATGCCGGGCATCGACTTCCCGCATAAAGTCTTGATCTTTTGGACACCAAAACTATAGGTGATTTCATGCACATTTAGAATATGACTTATCAACTGGAATTTGATGCCAGGCATCGAGTTGCTCCAACAACATCATGTTTTCAAACACTTCAGCACTGAATGAAAAAGATAAATGAAAATATGACTTATCAGCAGAGATTCGATGCCAGGCATCGAGTTGCTTGGAAAACTTGATCTTTGTAACTCATCACACAGTAGGTAATCATGGAGATGATGGAGAGAGGCTCATACACAGAACTTTACTCAGTTCTTCTCATAACTATAAAAAACTCAGAAGTTTTACAGATGCTTTCTCACTCAGAGAAGCCCGACTATATTCGGTCATACAAAAATGAGTTCTTCTCACTTTCTCATTGTCTTCCTCCTTCTTCTTCTCACCGCGTCAGTTAATACTAACTAACTTATATAGATTTTCTCATTCTCGTGATTTTTTAAAAAAATTCTAGAACTAAAGTGAACTAACTTTACAAATATGATACACGTGAATTTGTCCCTTCACATAGGCATGGGGTTTTCTTCCTAAGATTTGACCTTCAAATATATGTCCAATTAGTGAGTGTTTCTCCAACAGCTCCCCCTCAATCACTAATTGACATTCCCTGTTTCTTCATATCATCTTCTTTTCTTTTACTCCTGCCATGCTTTTGAATCTGCTGGTCTTCACACCATCCAAGCTCTTTGTCATTATGTCTGCTATCTGATCTTTAGTAGAAATGTACTCCACTTCAATCTCCTTCTCCATTACCTTTTCTCTGAGAAAATGATACTGTATCTCTATGTGCTTTGTCCTTGCATGAAAAACTGGATTTGCTGCAAGATAAAGTGAACTCATATTATCTCCATGTATTGTAGGTGTACCTTGATCAATGCCTAAGCTCTTGAACAATGTCTGCATCCATATGACTTCCTTAGCTGCTTCCACAAGTCCTTTGTACTCTGCTTCAGTTGATGATAATGCTACTGTATGTTGTTTCTTTGAACACCAACTTACAAGCTTATCACCAATATATATCATGTAACCATGAGTTGATCTTCTATCATCTTGATTACATGCCCAATCTGAATCACTATAGGCTCTCAACTTCAAATCTGATGTAAAAGGATAATATAATCCTTCCTTTATAGTTCCTTTGATATATCTGAGAACTCTTTGACCTGCAATCCAATGTGGGTCCTTTGGACAATGCATGAATTGTGACAAAACTCCCACTGCATAACTAAGATCAGGTCTTGTTAGTGTAGCATAAATCAAACTACCCACAAGAGATTGATACTTCCTCATATCTTTGTATTCTGCACCATCATATTTACTGAGCTTGTGATTAACTTCAAGTGGAGTTGAAGCTTCTCTGCAATTTTCCATATCAAACTTCTTCAACAAGTTCAGAAGATACCTTTCTTGTGACACATATATGCCATGATCTGTATAAGTGACTTCCATTCCAAGAAAGTATGACAACTTTCCTAGATCACTGATCTTGAATTCTTTCTCAAGTAATCTCTTTACCTCCTTGATTCCTTCATCTGAAGTACCTGTGATTATAATGTCATCTACATAAATACAAATGTAGATTGTACCTTCCTCTGTTCTTCTGATAAGTAGACTTGAATCTGCTTTTGAACTTTGATATCCAAGATCATTGAGATACTTCACCAGTCTATAGTTCCAAGCTCTTGGAGCTTGCTTCAATCCATACAATGCTCTTCTCAACCTGCAAACAAAATTTGGATACCTGGAATCTATAAACCCTTGAGGTTGTTCCATGTATACCTCATCTGATATGTATCCATTCAAGAATGCATTTTTTATATCCAATTGACTTAGAGTCCATCCTTTTGAAGCTGCAATAGCAATGATTGTCCTTATAGTTGACATCTTAGCTACGGGACTGAATGTCTCATCATAATCTATGCCATAGGTCTGGGCATAGCCTTTCACCACCAATCTAGCTTTGTATCTGGCTATACTTCCATCTGCAAGCTTCTTCACTTTATAAACCCATTTATTTCCAATTACTTTCTTACCATTTGGTTTAGGAACAAGTTCCCATGTCTTGTTCTCCTCTAGTGCATTGAACTCTTCCTTCATTGCTTCTTCCCATTGCTTCTTACCTTTAGCTTCATCATAGTTCTGAGGTTCTTCATCATCTTTGACCATATATGCATAGTTCTTCTGAGTTATGTAAGAAGTATCATAAGAATACCTTTCTGGTTGTCTTCTAGTCCTGCTTGACCTTCTTGGTTCACATTCTTCATATGTGTCTGGATACACTTCTTCATCAAATATAGGAGCTTCTTCATTCCTTCTTGTTAATCCACTTCTGGATGTACTTGCTTGCATATAGTCTTCATCTCTATTTACCTGCACAATTGATTTTCCTTTCTCACATCTTCTTACCTCTTCTTCAAATTCTTCAGCTGTATGACTTTGATCTGCATACCAACTTTTCTGTTCATCAAATGTAACATCTCTAGAAACAAGAAATTGTTTGGTTAAAGGATTCCACAACCTGTAACCCATCTGCTTTTCATCATAACCAATGAACACATATTTTTCTGCCTTTGGTTCAAGTTTATGCGTAAGTTGTGATGGCACATAAGCATATGCAATTGATCCAAACACTCTACAATGATCTAGTGTTGGTTTCTTACCCCACCAAGCTTCATATGGAGTCATTCCATTCAGAGCTGCACATGGTAATCTATTCACAAGATATGTAGCTGTATTTACAGCCTCAGCCCAAAGATAATTTGGACAGTTCTTCTCCTTTAGCATAGCTCTAGCAAACTCAACCAAAGTCCTGTTCCTTGTTTCTGCTACACCATTTTGTTGTGGTGTATACCTGCAAGTTATTTCTCTCTTAATACTTGCATTCCAAAGATAATCATTGAACTCTTGGGAGAAATATTCTCCCCCTCCATCAGACCTCAGTCTTTTAAGCTTTTGACCTGTGACTCTCTCTGCATATGCATGAAAATGCTTGAGAGCTCCAAACACTTCTGGACTTTCCTTCAAAACATATAATGTTATCCATCTTGTAGCATCATCAATAAAAAGAACATAGTACCTTGAGCCACTGATAGATCCTTCTTTTGTTGGTCCCCATACATCTGTATGAATGAGCTCAAGTACTCCATCATGTTTGAATCCTTTCATTTGAAATGGTAACCTGTGTGCTTTACCCATTTGACATGCTTCACATTTATAAACCATATGTTGACTTTGCACATTTGGTAATCCTAGTACAGACTGATTAGCAATCATAGCTTTAATTCCTCTTTCATTGAAATGACCTAATCTCTTATGCCAGAGATCAAGTTCTGTAATCATTGCTTCACCATGTGTGAGCAAAGCTTGACCAATGTTCCCTTGCACTCTTAAAGTAAAGAGTCTACCTTCTTTCTTACCAAAGACAATCTGATTATATCCATTCTCTGGATCTTCCACAAAAACTCCTTCATTTGTAAACCTGACTTGAAAACCTTTTTCAACTATCTGTCCCACACTAATCAAGTTTTTAGGTATTGTGGGAACATACAAAACATTGGTTAGCAAATCTGCTCCACTCTTACATTTCACCTTTCCAATTGAATGTACACTATGTCTTGTATTATCACCTGTTTGAACAGTATGACTAGAAATGCCTTTTTCCAATTCTGACATCAATTCTATGTTTCCTGACAAATGATTAGAACATCCAGAGTCAATGTAAAATACCTTTAGATATTCTTTATCTGATGTGTTGATTGAGTTCATCATCAATGATGTATGACTTTCATTCTGTGTGTCATTTGCATAGTTGTAGTAGGTGGTGTTGTAGGATTGATTTTGTCCCCAACTTCTTCCTCCACCTCTACCGTAGCCTCCTCTTTGACTTTGTCTACCTCTCTGAAAATTACTTTGATATCTTCCACCTCGACCTCTGCTATTGTTGTTTTGATTCTGGTTTGATCCTTGTTGATTGTGCCAACAGTCATGAGCCAAATGATTACTCAATCCACAGATCCAGCAAGCCTTCTTGCTATTATTTTGATTACCTCTACCTCTTCCAAAACCTCTTGCTCTTCCTCTACCAGTGCCTTTACCTCTTGCATAATAAGTTTGAGAACTAGACTCCTCTTCATCCTTTGCTTTACCTTTATCTCCTTTCTTCTTATTCTTCATGTACATTGCAGAACTTTGTCCTTTATCTCCATCTCCCTTCAAGTCTTGCTCATATGTGAGCATCAAACCAAGCAACTGGTTCAAATCTGGAACATAATGATTTAATGAAAGTTCTGTTGATAAGACAAAAGGTTTCCACCTTTCATCCCCTCTCAAACCAGCAAGTAGTTGAGCAATCAATCTGTGATCTTCAACATCTTCATCTATGGATCCAAGACTATCTGCTAGATCCTTCATCTTAGTGACATAATCACTAATGGTTTGACTTGGCTTCTTCTTGAATGTTGTAAACTCTGACCATAGACTTGCTTTCCGTGCTTTAGTAGTACTTTGGAAATGATACTCCAATGCATTCCATATATCTTCAGATGATTCCAATCCTCTGATGTGTGGTAGCAAATGATCAGAGATTGTATTGTAGATGTATGCTTTTGCACTTGCATCCTTCTTCTGCCAATGCTTTAAAGCATCAAGTTCCTCTTTCTTTGGTCGTCTTTCATCTTCAAATATTGGCTTCTCTTCTTCACCTATTACATATACCATGAGATCCTTACTCATAAGTAAGGCTTCCATTCTCATTACCCATGCGGGGTAATTATCTCTGTCCAGTTTGTCAATGGAGATATGATCTGCCATAGTTCTTTTCTTCTGCTGCAACCTGTGAGCTTAAAGGATAAAGGATAATACCTTTTGAAGTTCTTTGTGTATGAGGATACTTTTGAAGTAACCTTTTGATGCCTTGTGTCTTCAAATGCTTCACCTTTCAAACTTTAATGGAAAACTTTACAAAACTTCTTGTACCTTTGTCGTCTTCTGCTCTCGAGAATCTTTCTGCTCTGATACCACTTGTTGATGTATGAAACACCACAAGAAATGAATTAATGGGACACTAGAACACCTCTATGGTCATCATTAACTCATTGCCACTCCAAACTTTGAGAAATGATAGCCTAAAGTGAGAACTTTGCTTCTACAGATTTTTCTAGTCACTAAAATGGCATACCATTAGTATTTTGATAATTTTTCCTCGCTCAAGTATTATTTCTCCATGAAACTTTATAGGCTGAAACTAGAAGAGTAGAGCTTTCCAACAAGCTATCATATGCATCAAACGGATCTCTAGAACTCAAGTTATGGCTCTCACAAGATGACCCTGTATGACCTTCCAAAATTGGAAATTTTACCTGTTTTAGTAAGAGCGCCTGTTTAAAATTAGAATTCGATGCCTAGCATCGACTTGCAACGAGAATTCGATGCTGGGCATCGACTTGGGATGTTTTTGGCCACTTTTCAGCAGGGATTCGATGCCGGGCATCGACTTCCCGCATAAAGTCTTGATCTTTTGGACACCAAAACTATAGGTGATTTCATGCACATTTAGAATATGACTTATCAACTGGAATTTGATGCCAGGCATCGAGTTGCTCCAACAACATCATGTTTTCAAACACTTCAGCACTGAATGAAAAAGATAAATGAAAATATGACTTATCAGCAGAGATTCGATGCCAGGCATCGAGTTGCTTGGAAAACTTGATCTTTGTAACTCATCACACAGTAGGTAATCATGGAGATGATGGAGAGAGGCTCATACACATAACTTTACTCAGTTCTTCTCATAACTATAAAAAACTCAGAAGTTTTATAGATGCTTTCTCACTCAGAGAAGCTCGACTATATTCAGTCATACAAAAATGAGTTCTTCTCACTTTCTCATTGTCTTCCTCCTTCTTCTTCTCACCGCGTCAGTTAATACTAACTAACTTATATAGATTTTCTCATTCTCGTGATTTTTTAAAAAACTTCTAGAACTAAAGTGAACTAACTTTACAAATATGATACACTTGTGAATTTGTCCCTTCATAGGCATGGGGTTTTTTTCCTAAGATTTGACCTTCAAATATATGTCCAATTAGTGAGTGTTCCTCCAACATTCATGTTTCATCACCCCCTTGGATGATTTAACAGTAATATCCAATATTCTTCAAATTATATCAGATTTAATGAAATCTTGGACGTCCTTCTTCATAAATCTGATCTTTAGTGACCAATACCTGTATCTGAAACAAAATTTCTGAACCCTTTTTATTAGCACTGCAGATCCTAATGGCTTTCACTGTTTATTTCTCAGCTTCCCAAAAATCTAGAATAAGGTTAGCTAATCCATATAACAAAAAACCTTGTTGAAAGCACTTTAGGATTCATAACCTTCTGTAACATAACAAGTATCTTCTTCCATCTCTCTGCAACACAAATCTGATAGAACCTGAATCTTTGACTTACTTCTTCCAATGCTAAGAATCTTCACAAACAAAGGATAGACAACTGACTCATAAATACTCAAGATCATACAAGATCATACAAGATCAATGATGTCTCCTGTGTAGAATCTGCTCTTATCAAACCTTCATGACTAAATGTTTGATTTATTACCTGCATGTCTCTAAGTGTCCATGCTTCTCATAAAGTTGTAAAACTTTACTGTAAACAAATCCTTCCCAAGAATCTATAACTCCTACTTGAAACATAAGTGGAAAAACTTCTCACCTTGAAAACTCCAAAAAGTTGCAAGTTGATACTTCATAACTTTCATATTTTACCCAGGTGAAATGTGACATTACCTGCTTGATTTTCTTTTGGATAACTCCACTTCTCAATCAAGTGTTAGGATCTGATGGAACACCTTTTTGAATACAAGCATGTATCCAAAAATCAAGACAATCATAAAAAGTAGATTCTTCATTGACTTGTACATCAACAAAACTGAATTTTTTGAAAACACTGAATATGAGGTAACCTTTTCCAAACATAAAACCTCAACCCAAGTCTTCAACATCTTCTACAAAAAACTCTTTTACCTTAAGAGTTAGATAAAGAAGAAATATACTTCTCTGCAACTTGTCATATACCAAGTAGCTCTGTATTGACACACCAAGAATTCTTTGAGGGAACATATAAGCTGCCTGCTCAAAAGCTTCAACTAAAACAAAACTCATACATATGAGTCAAAACATATATCTACTGCTTTTCTTTCTCTGAATGCAATTCTTTGTCAAATCTACTAAATCATGACCAAGTGTAATGCAAAACAAGAAACTGCTTCTTCTTTAAACAAGATGTTCTCGTAGACTTGTCTTTGGGTGTAGAGGATAAAATAGGAAAAGTATATGGAAAATATATGAGAAAAGGAAGCCTTACTTTTCTTTTGGAAATGATGGACTTTCTTCTTCTGCATCTTTCTTCCACCTAATGATGTCAACATCTTCAAACTTCTCTTCCATACCTTTTGTTCTCTTCATCTTGAAGTAGAAAACACTCTTGAATACTTCGAATGAACTTTTTCTCTTCCTCTAGTGCTAAGAGTAAGAGATAAAACAAACATGGTATATAAATGGAAGTGAATATAGAAACATGTTTTACCATCTCCTCATATCTCTGAATCAAAAATTCTGCTTCAAATGTCTGAAACGACTAAATTCACCAATCTTTTGTCTGAATGATGAATTACCCTTCTAGAATTACCTTCACTAGATACATTTGTACCTTGATATTCAACCAACTTACAACAGAAAATTGGCTGAAAACAAAAAACTCATCCCATCTTCACATTTGTCTTCTTAGATGAGCCTTCTTGCCATGAAAGAGATCTCTCAAAACTCTCTAGAAAAATCTCTAGATACCTATTTTGATGTAGCCTTTAACTTTCAAAAGATGAAAGTGTATAAAATCACTCCTTGAATTTCTTCAAATCTCTTCATAACTTCTTTTCTAAGACACGACCTGCAAATGATAATCTGATAGTAGAAATTGATACCTGTGATTTGATGTTGATCTGGTTCCTTTATCTTCTCTAAACCATTGTTCTTCCTTGAATTTGAAGTAGTCTTCTCTTCATCAAGTCTACGTCTTCAAACAATACTTTTGTAAAGTATTTGCATACTCTTCCAAAAATATTCGGCTGCTAACAGATCATCAACTTCATACTCCACACTAATGAATACACATGTAACTGAATTGTCTAATTCTCAAATCTCTACTCATCTAGATTAAGTGCGTATGTCAAATGTCAAATGTTAGAAGATGCTCTTAAAGCATATGTTGTAAACCTGGAATTTTGGAAACTTGAGAATATGAATGAGCCTTAATGCATTGATGCCAAAGATCTAAAGTTCTGAAACCAAAACCTTACTACTCTGATACCAAATGTTGGAAGTAAGGTAGGCCCTTGGCTCATGTCATAGGTCCATGGTTCCATAGTTCCAGTATATACAACATTAATTCCAGCATTCTTCAATATTGACAAAACATGAACATACCACAACTTAATTATACAGATGTTGAGATAAAGATAGAGAAAGAATAGACGACATGTGTAAGGTGTTACCTAAGCCATCGCTTACTCATAGTATCATATATACCAATGTTCAATGTACAATGTGGGAGCAAAACTCTCAACCACTCTATGTGATGAGAAATAGATGGAAGAGAGAATGTACAAATGTAACAAACATATTCAGATGTATGGGCGGTAATCTGAATATACATGAGATGTGTGACCTTATAGGTTATAGAAGAGTGAATATGAGTGACCGAAAGAGGAAGGATCAGTGTGAAACTGATAATCAACAAACCCTCATCTGAACTTAGGCTATGGAAGACCCTAAGTCAGATACGTGTGTGAAAAGATCACATACTTAAAAAATAGCAAAGAATGCTAACAAGTTTGTTGCCAGAAATCCTCAAACTCATGTGAACACACCTTCTCAAACACCTCATCAAAATATGCATAAAGCATATACGTATTGTTTCTCTTGTACCTATGCTGAATAGGACTCCTCGTGATATGAACGCCATGGCCTCCATAAAATTCAAGTAGTACCTGTGTGCATAAAGAGAATATGTACCTGAATACTTAACATAAGATGTAAATCTTATGTTAACCACCATCCAATGTCTTTGAAGTAGCCCGACATCCTCTTGTAGAAGACAATCTTCAACTACAACATGTAGATGGCCAATCCTCACCATCAAGCTGCTAATGACCAAGTCTTCTTGCCATGAACAAGAGATAACCTCCTCTCCATGAGCTAGAGTGTGAGCACACCCTTCATCTTCTCCAAGAAGAATCATTAAGAAGAACTCCATAGCTACTCCTGAACATGCTTCAAGTTAGCACCATGGCTGCCCTATGTGCTAGACGAAACACCACCTCTATTGAGGTCCAAGCTCAAGGCTTGTGTTGAACACTAGGTGAAGGATGAATATAAGTGAGCCCAAGCTTGTGTTTTTATAGTATTCTTTGTCAATGAAAAGCTATACCAAAAGCATAAAACTCTCTTGCGATCGCTTCTAATAAAGCTCTCATTGAAAAACTTTCTATGATCGCTTTGATCATTAAAAACAATGTAATCGGAATACATCGAAGTCTGTTTGCTGTTTATATTGCAAAAGCACAAAGAAAAGCTTATGCGCTATGCGCTGTTGGATGCAGGGATCGATCTTGGGTCGATTCCATGAGAGTAATATGGCGTAGCCATGGCGCCCAGCCAATTTGCTTGCAGAGGGACTACACAGAACAGATATACATGCTTTAACTGCTTGAGTAAAATGGACCAAGAGGACATTGAAACCATGTTTTCCAACAATATTTTTCCATTTCTGTGGAGGTTGGCATCAAACGTAGACATTCTTTCATCTCGAGAGCCTCATAGATTAGCAAAGTCAATGCCGAACTTCCATTCAAAAACTTCTTCTAACTCCATTTCTTCTTAGCTTTGAATAAGCGGTCTTGAATATATGGAGTAAAATTGACTTGATTCCCAATTCGCCTCATCGCATGGGAGAGCAATTGAACTAAAATTTTCTAAGGCGTTGTATATTTGTTCATGCTGGGAAAACAAAAATGATGATGCACTAATCGCACTGATTCTTTTATCCGTCCTGTTGATTTCCAGAAAAGTTTTCTTTCTTGCATCATGACATTCATCTGTGACATTAGTGAGACCGTCTTGACTCCATCCAAAAGCTTAATTGATGAATTCATGCATGAATCGAATTGTTTTCCATGCACCTATTTTGTTGAGCACTTTAGCTTTCGGGATTGACGGCTTATCTGCTGCGCACTGGAGTGTGTTCATGACTTGTGTGCATCTCTAAAAATCAGGTAAATATATCGGAAGTCGGAAGAATGCATCAATTCCTGCTCTTGTCCATACATCTGTGATACGCGGTAGTCTTTGTATTATGGTTTGAAAATCTTGTGACATGATAGGGAATTAGTGATCCCTATCCATAATCTTGATGGTGGCCATGAAAAGAAGATCCGACACAGGCTGGTCTTCAAGGAACCAATGACCTCTCACCTTAGAAATTGATTCCAAGGGAAGAAGCAGGACCTCTTCCTCTTGCATAGCCTCAGAATTTGAAGATGCCATCTGCACTCAATAAATACCAATGATTAGTGTAAAGCTAGTATTGTGAGTTATCATTTACTTAGCCTTCATGAAATTGGCAACTCTCCGAGTGACTTGTGTTGTTCCTTTCCAGTGGGTGTGAGAAAGGTAGTACCTGGGATTTCTCTTCATACATATATATTTTTTTCTATACCTTTTTGAAAGAAAACAAAAGCATTAGTACCTAGCCGAAGCTTTTATTGTACCGTTAGTTATTTTCCTTGAGATTATTGTACAAGTGCCCCCCTATTCCCTGAGAGGGAAATGTGCTTCACTATCCAGTAGAAGAAGAATTAGGTGCTGAATGTATGTCCTTGTAATGTGGCCCTATTATGCATGCTCGAGACTCTTGCAACTCAAGATGTGTGCAAATTGAAGTATCTGATCAATGTATGCAGATTGATCGGCATTTAGGTATCCATATCTGTTTTAATTTCCAGTAGTTGACTGTATCGCCATCGTTTCTGGGGCGGGATGTAATTCTCAAGTCATATTTCCGCTTTGCCAGCTCTTCGAATTGTTGAATTGTTTTTGTTGCATATTTCTGCTGACCATTCATGTAGTTACCGATTTCTTGATTCTTCGTTGTCCTATCGTACTGATCCTTCTTGTTTGTTGATGTTTTGCCTTTGATGATCGTCATTGGTGCATATGATTTGGGGATCCATATCTGTGTTCTCGTCGGTTGGGCGGCAATCACTTTCTTTGGTATCCATACTTTAGCAATTCTTTGTGGATCTTGGAGTCTAGCTTGACTTGTGTCCTTGTACTCTTGTTGTTTCTTGTGTAGAATATAGCTTCATTGTTGATGATATGCCGTCACCTGATCTTTTCTGATCCAAGCCTGTCTAGTGTGAGGAATGGAATGGATTCTAATGTGTGAAAGTTTGTGATAGTCTTGCTGACTAGCTTCTCTTGTGCTTGATTCCTCAGAGGGGCTTTTATTGGAAACAATAAGTGAGGTTCACTGGTTTAGGAGAGTGTGCAAGACTGAGATTCGGTGTACTCTCACATGAACTACTTGATGGTGGGGTTTCCATAGTGGAGGTGAATGTACATTTATCATCATGCATGCGTGAGTGATCTCTCGGGCCTATACACTTGGCTTTGAGAGGTCGTTCTTCTAACACACTAAATACCTCACGGTGCCCTATCTTGGTTGATATGTAACCCAAGGCTAATTGGATAGTCACTTCATATTCATATAACCAATCTTGACCCAACACAAGTTCTTCTAATAGGTCTTGATCATGACACACCAAGAGTTTTTGTTGCATCGTGTTATTTCCAAGATGTAGTGACAATGTAATCTCGCCTATGCATTTAGTAACTTTTCTGCCTATTCCAATTAGCTGTGCTTTAGATGGGCGTAATTCTTCCTTGAGTTTCTGAGTCAATGAAGACTTGATACAGCTAACAGCTGCTCCTGTGTCAATGAGAGCATCCACCAAGTGGTACTCTTCTGTTCCAACACCCAAATTCAAATATGGTTGCTTTATTTGAGGTCCTAGGTTTTCAGAGGCTCTTAAATTAGCCATTCGGATGAGTTCATCTCCTTGTTGATATCTTTCATCTCTCTCTCTCATCCATTCCTTCCTTTTTCTTATTTGTTCTAGAGCTTCTTGTCTTGCTTCTTCTCGTATTCTTTCGTCCTCTTCTTGCCTATTTTTTGATGTTAAAAGTCGTGACATTATTTCCTCTTTCAATGGCTCTAAATACTTTTTTACTTGGCAACCACTGATATAATTTGGCAATACTTCTCCATCTAGGGTTGCTAGGCTGATGGCTCTGCTGGTAGATATATGATTGATCATCAAGGGGCCATATCCTCTTTTTTGTAGTTTCTTTGCATGTTTCTGCAAAGTATAAACCAGGACCAAATCTCCTTCCTTCAGGTTTTTATCTTTAATATGAGCATCAAAATATGCCTTTTGTCATCTTTTTGCAGCATAAATACCTACCACTGCTTGTAATCTCGTTTCATGTAATTTTTCTATTTGGTCCAATTGAGTTGATAACTCATGTCTAGTCCATTCATAATTTATAGCTACTATGAGAGTAGGTACCAGGAAATCAATTGGTAATATGGCATTCTGTCCGTATACCAGGTTAAATGGTGTAGTTCCTGGTTTTGTATGCTACTCAGAATGCCCATAAAGCATGATGTAATTGCTTGTCCCAATTGGATCTACCATTGTTAACAATCTTAGTGAGGACTGTGCGTAAGATTTTGTTCGAACTTTGAGCCTGTCCATTGGCTTGTGGGTGATAGGGGGCTGATTTCTTATGAACCACTAAGAATTCATTCATTAGGGCTTCTATCACTTCATTGACAAAGTGTGTGCCCGTGTCACTCACAATTTCAATAGGCAATCCAAACCTAGTGAATATGTTCTCAAAGAGAAACTTAGCCGTAGTTCTTGCATCGTTCTTCTTGGTTGCTTTGGCCTCTACCCATTTGGTCAGATAATCTGTTGCTATAATTATGTACTGGGCATGAGAACCTTTAGCTGGTGGACTAATAGGTCCTACAAAATCTATTCTCCATTTGGTAAACGCTCTGGCACTCGTCATAGGCTTTAGTGGCATTTCATCTCTTCTAATAGGATACTTCGTTCGTTGACATGTATCGCATCTTTGGACGTAAGTGGTTGCATCTTGATGTAGAGTTGGCCACCACCTTCCTACGAAGAGAATCATTTTTGTAGATTTATCTGTAGAAAAATGTCCTCCTGCAGCTCCCATATGAGCCATCTCTAAGACAGAAAGGTACTCTTCTTCATGAATGCACATTTGTAGATGATTGTCTCTTCCTCTCTTGAAGAGTTGTTTTCCTATAAGAACATAGTCCTTGCTTTGCTCTTCAAGAGCACGTCTCCTTGCTAAAGTAGCTCCTTCTGGGTGCTCCTTGGTTTTCAAGAATTTTACCAAAGGCATACTCCACCTAGGTGCTACAGTGGAGTAACATAGAGTAGAGTTCTCTTCTAGCCTTTGTTCTTGACAAGTTGGGCAGGTAGATACATAGATATGTGTATCCCTTTGCATGGTCGATCAATATATGCCCAATCTCTTCAGTGTTTGCCATGTTCCACTCGCATTCTGATGAGTTTTCCATTGATTTACATGTGCTTTTTGAAGCCACATCTCTTGTTCCTCTTCCTCCACGCATCTCATGAGTAACCCACTCGGATCTTGGTGGTATAAGCTTCCAACAATGATGTGGAGGTTTCTAGTCTTCCATAACTGCTGACTTCTGTTTGTAGTGATCCCATGTTTAGGTCTGTATGTGAGGATAGGGATCAACTTTTTTGCCCATTGGGGACATACCTCAAGATTGAAAAGATAGGTATCTCGTAGATCATCTGGTACTCCTATGGGGGGCTCTCCATGTGTCATTCTCGATAGGTGATCTGCTCTGATGTGTGTATTCCCCTTCTTGACTACTACTTCAAAATCAAATTCCATTAGCAATAGAAACAATCGCACTAATCGTCCTGTATTACAAGGCTTATTAACTAAGTAGAGCAAGGCTTGATGATCGATGAAGAATTTGAATTTGTTTGCCCATAGGTAGTGTCGAAACTTCTTTACTGTATACACCATCCCTGGACCTTCTCTCTCCATAGCGGTGTAGTTGCGCTCTACTTGATTTAATTGTCTACTGGCACAGGCTATAGGGTGGTCTAACTTTCCTGTATCTGTTGACTGCGCTAAAATGCATCCAATGGCAAACTTGGAAGCATCTACATGAATATGAAATGGTTCTGAGGATTGGTGCTGAACTCAAGCGACTCTTTGAGTCGTTGAAAGCCTTTTCACATTATTTTGTCCAAACAAACTGAGACAATAATGCATAAAGGGGCCTAACAACTTTGGCATACATGTGGATAAATCTACGGTAGTACCCACAATGTCCCATAAATGCTTGCACTTCCTTAGCGGTCTTTGGTCTCGACAAATCCAGAATCACTTTGATTTTGTCTTCATCTGTGGAAATTCCATTTTTAGAGACAATGTGTCCTAATATCTTCCCTTGTCGAACCATGAAGATGCACTTTTCTGGATTAAGGCAAACTCTATATTGTCGACATTTGGCAAAGATCTTTCTTAGTTCGGGGATATGTTCCGATCGTATAGCTGAATAGGTGCACAAGTCGTCCACATATACCTCCATGCTCTTCCTTAAGAATTCCTTGAACACATGGCACATCAACCTTTGGAAAGTGGCTGGGGCATTAGTTAGACCAAAATGCATAACCCTAAATGCATACACTCCCCATTTGGTTGCAAAGGTTGTCTTATGTTGGTCTTTAGGAGCAATTGCTACCTATTATACCCTGAAATGCCATCTAGAAAACTATAGACTTCCTTCCCTGCAACCCTTTCCAGAAGATGATCTGTGATAGGTAGTGGGTAACTATCTCGTATGGTGACGACATTTACTTTTTTCAAATTAATGCATGCCCTTAACTTGCCATTCTTTTTTGGCATGACCACTAAAGGTGATACCCATTCCGTGTGTTCGATCTCATAAATGAAGCCCGCGTCCAACAACTTATCTATCTCTTCCTTAAATTTTGCTAAGTAGACATCGTTATAAGTGTATGGTCTTTGTTTGGAAGGCTTGGTTTCTGATGTCATAGGGATTCTATGGGCACAGATAGAGGGATCTACCCCTTTTAAATCCTTATATGTCAAAGCAAAGACGTCCTTATACTCTTTTATGAGTCGTATTAACTGTTGTTCTTCCTCCATTGAGACATCCTGGCCTATAAAAGTGCATCTCTCTTCTCCTTTCTCCAAAGCTACTAATATTTTCTTGGTGTGTTCTTTATTTTCGTATGCTATTCCTGGTTTTGCTTCCCGTTTTGGCATCTGTATAGCATCTTCCCCTCCTCTACCTCATATTTCTTGAAGTGAGCACGTACTTTGAATTGATCTTGAGGCTTGTTTTCTCCCTCTTCGTTTTCTTTATCTGGTTCAGATTCTTCCCTTTGTGTCATTCCTTGATTTAACTCATTAGTTATGGGACTTGCTCTTTTATTTTCACCTTCTGTCTCAATCTGTTCATGTTCCGTTTCGATGCTCTCATAATCTTCCTTCCATTATTTTTCGATTACTTCTCCTTCTTTGGCTTCTTGAAGAACAACCACGTATAAACTTACATCATATCCTTCTTCATCAATGCATTCATTCATGGTTATTACTTCTTCATTTACACATACAAAAAGAGTAGCTAGAATCTCCATCCAACCATGAGGTTCGAATTCTTCATCTAGGAATATTTGGGGCATGTAAGCTGGATCTTGTACAGATCTAGCAACTCCTTGCCTTTGCTGCCATCCTCTCTTCCTTTCTTCTTCCCTTTTAGTTGCCTGACATATCCATAGATGAGTGTCTTTGTTCATCCATGTTTGGTTACTTGAACCTATACTGTGAATCGATTGATCGTCTTCCTCCTTATGAATCAGATTCCATTGTAGGGGGGGGGAACATCTTGATATGTGTATGTATGGATATTTATTCTGGCCGTGGTTCCTTCATGCTGCAAGTATACTGCATCCTCTCCCTAGTCTTGCACTACCTTGAGTTGTCTCATGAAAGGCCTTCCAAGTATCATCTCATAATTACTAGCTTTTCAAATTGAGAGATTGCTAAGGTGTGCTCGAATTCAACTCTGCAAGTGGTAAATATTACTTTTTCTAATAATCTGAGGGGTCGTTCCATGTGTCCATCTTCCATTTGAATCTTCGTCCTGGTTGGTCTTAAAGCTGGTTTTCCCCATTTTTCCCAGATCTCTTTGGTAGCAATTCCTACTCCCACTCCCGAATCTAAGGTGGCTTTAGTGGTGTAACCTTTGTAAGTGATGGGCAGGCATGTGTTTCCTTCATCTCCCTCACTGAAATCTCCAACCTTATCGACTGGGATTTTCACTGTGGTAACTTCATCCGGCATCTCATGTTTGTCTGACTTTGTCTCTAATTGACTATTCAGCTTCTCCTTCAACTCCGGTTTTACCTTCAAGAGTTCTTCCAACGTCAGAGTATAAGGGATTTTTACTTTTTTAAGATGTTGTATAATGTCTGATGTTTGAATCGAAGGGTTCTGCTCTTTTCTTCTCACTGAGGGGATGCAATATAATTCAGAGTTATGTTCATATTCTCCCGTGTAGTTCGGCAAAACCTTCACACTGTCTTCATCATTTTTTCTCTTCTTTTCAATAATCCTTCTGAGTTTAATTCAGGTATTGATGCTTCAAATTCACCTTCTGCTTCTAACTCCTCAAAGGGAGGTTCCATTCCTTCCGTTCTCTTCCATCTATCTTCCTGGACTCTTGCCCACAAGTCTTTAGGCCATTTCCCGTCGACTTCGGGGATAGCGGATCCTTCTCTTTTATTCTTGCAATAATCTTCACCATAGGTCTTGTCTTTCTTCCCTTTCTTGGGGTCCTTAGGTGTGACATACTCTTGGAACTCTTTTTTGGGAATTCTTGAGTTTGGTAGCTGAATAGGTTTTTCTAGGGTCTGTTGAGCCACTTCAATTGATTTCTTACATATCTCCAATCTTTTTTTTCTAAGTCACCTCTTGGATATTCCTTTTCATGTTTCTCAATTGGTTGGTCCAGCTTTTATTCGTGCTTTGTATGCCTGAATCCACATAGCTAACTCTTCTGGCATTGAGTTAGCTAGAAATGATCCTGCCTCTTGTTTTTTACACTTTTCTATCTTATTGTTTCCCTCAAGTTTTGATTTTCCTTCTTGGCCTTGTCCATTATTCTTGTTCTCCCTTTTTTGTTGTAGTTTCTTTTCTTTAATCCTTTCTCTACGACTCTTCCATCTTCGGCTCCGTTTACTTTTAATACTTTTCCCAAACTCTTCAAAGTCTGCAACTACTTGAGATGTGGGTATGTTCAAGTCTTTGTTGACATGATCATTCTCTCTGATTCTTTCTGAGGTCTCTCTCAGTTTAGCCCTCGTTATTGCTTTTAGTGGTACAGTGTACTCCTTATCACTCCCCGATGACTCTATCACCTCTATCACATTGATCTACACATTTGAGTTAACTTTGTTGGGGTTCTTGGGGCAATCTCTAAAAAGGTGTTCTTTACCACAATCTCTACAATATCCTTCACAAATTTGTTGTGGTTGTGGTGGGTTGGGTAATGTACATTCTTTGATAAAATGATCTCCTCCGCATCTATAACATGGTCCTCTAGGCGCAGGTGGTCTATTCATTAGTCGGAGGGTACGGGTGCTCTGGGAGCTTTGTACATTAATGACACATAGTCTTGCCATATTCATAAGAGCTATCAAGTCCTTCAGAACCATAAATATATGGTTCGTAAGATTGTCCATACTCAACCATAGTGCCCTCATATGTGGAATAATTTCCTTGACTATGGTTATAAGATGGGTCGTAAGCCTCGTTACTAGCCAATGGTGTGGCTGGGACTAGTGCTCTCTCTCGGTTCTCTTCAAGTTGAGCCATTTTCACTGGGGCAACATTCTGAGGGTGTGGTGGTTGTTGCCCTA
The DNA here is from genome assembly GCA_020310875.1 of Ceratopteris richardii. Taxonomy (NCBI): domain Eukaryota; kingdom Viridiplantae; phylum Streptophyta; class Polypodiopsida; order Polypodiales; family Pteridaceae; genus Ceratopteris; species Ceratopteris richardii. The sequence continues at coordinate 81,349,004 of CM035434.1, forward strand.
ACACAGGTTGAGGTGGGTTGTATCCTTGATAAGCATAAGGCCGCGATGCTCATGCTTGTTGCTGATATGTGGGATATCTAAAGACTTCTCCTCCTTGATCTCTCTGAGGGTATCCATAAGGCCTCATGGGTGGTTGCACCGGTCTTGGTTGCCGGTTGTAAGGGCAGTTCTCCGTGCTGTGATTTGTGTACCTTTGTTCAATGCTACAATAATCCATAGGGCCCGGGGCGGGTGGTCTATTGTAAGCATAAGCAGGTTGTGGAACTACTCCCCTATTGCACAAGTGAGAAGGATGATCACCTTCACAATGCACACATCTTCTAAGCATGGGTACTCTCATAGGATTGTTTGGGTAGTTCCTCTATCCTTGAACATTCAACTTCTTAGCCACTAAGTCGGCTATTTCCTCTACAATATTCCTGGGATTTGATGTGTTGCTGATGGTATCTTCACTTTTCACACTACCTTGAGGTATTTTCAAATCTTCTGCTAGATTGTCCTCTAGGTCAATACACTCTTTCATACATTCTTGCAAATTTTGGACTCTTTTCACATATACCAATGATCTCAATGATCCATTCACTAATCCTTCCAAAAACAGTGACACCATTTTGTTTTGAGTGGGTCTCTCTTCAACAGGGCATCTATCCACATATTTCTTAAATCTTCTTGCTCCCAATCTCACCGATTCCATAGGAGCCTGTTTAAAACTATGGATTAATGAGGATGAGTTGTTTTTTATTCCGGACCTAGTAAATTCTTCAATCAATTCTTGATAGACTTGTTCGATGTTTTGAAAGTTATTAGGGTCTAAGGGTTGGAACCAAGCTAAGGCCGTGTCTGTAAGGGTTAGGCCAAAGGATTCATATTGAATCAAAAATTCTTCCACTTGTTCGGCTCTTATTACTTGCTTGAATTCAGCTATATGGTTGTATGGTTCACTAGAGCCATCATAGTGACTTCTAATGCACTTGGCTACCTGAATGGGCCTCAATCTTCTTCTTGGTTTAGGTGGTCTAGGCATTACAGGGAAGTCTGGTCATCCTATTGGTATGCCAGGTCCTCTTCCTATAGGTGGTCTCTCATGGACAAGAATTCTATTCCTCGGTTCTACATGTGTAGGTGGTCAGTAATTAGGATTATTGCTAGGTCTAGCAAACTACACATGGGGCCTAACTGGAATGTTTGTTTGTTGTGTCTATCCTGAATACTAATAAGAATTATCCTGATAGGTTTCTTGTGGGTTTTGTGAAGTTGTGGCTTGATCCCTAGGTGGGAACACAGGGATGTTCTGATATTTCAATCCTGCTCTTTCTAATTCCGTTAAAGGCTAGTACCTTCTCTGATTCTTATCCAAGTACGTGATGTGAGTGGGGTTTTCAGGATCTTGCAATTCATAGATGGTGGCTGGGTTGGTGGATTCTTCCCATAATGAAGAGTGTGCTCTAAGTAGATGCTCCATCCCGTTGATTAAATAAACATCCATCAGGGAATCATCTTGGGGAATTAGGTCTCCTCTCCAAACCCTAATTACAATGGACTTCCCTCTAGGGGTAGACACCTGTTCTTCATGTCCCTCTCCATTAGGGTTGTGGTTATTGCCTTCTTCTCTTTGCTTGTTGATGTTCTCCGGATGCTCTGTGACTACATACAGAGTCTCTCTTTTATCCATGTAGAATCCTCCTACATACTTAAGAGCTGGCCTAGGTACTATGTAAGCATCTGAAGCTTTCTTCAATCTAGCCACTGATCTGTTTAGCCCATCTAGGTAGATGGGTAAATCGTGTTGATTGGTGCTCACATATTCTAAATATGTTTGATATTCACCCTCAATAATTCACATCATACCAACTATTGGTACAGAGTTATGCACGTCTTTCGAGGCCATGAGGGTTCCCTCCTCAGACTCACTCGAGGTTTTAGAGTAATGTGAGTGAATACTTTGTTCAGCTATGCTTCCCACAGAAGAGATTATGCTTCTTTGGCTCCCTAGGGATCTCCCGGATCTTAGGTTCATTCACTTAAGAGCTCTTCTTGAGTTAGACAATTTCCAACTCCCAATGCTCGTTGCTAAGTTTCAGAGTTGTAAGAAATAAGTTATTGAGCTGAAATTTCCCATTGAAACATCTAAAGTTCTCCCTGCATGACACTTGACATTGGCTAAATTCATGACACTCAATACCTGCCAATTGTCACCACTCACGATTCCCCGATACTCGACATTCAACACTTAGGTGAGCCCACGATATTCAACACTCATCAGATGTCACTAGACAATTACATGACACTTGACATCTATCAAATATCGCGATAGCAGGTTCATGACATCTGACACTTGCAGAGTCACGACACATGACACTTGACGAATGTCGCAAGGAAAATCCCACGACACACGATATCTGTCAAATGTCACGGGAGGAGTCTCACAATACCCGATATCCGACAGATGTTGCGAAGCTAAGTCCACGATATCCGACACTGGTCAAGTGTCACGGAACAATCACAACACTCGACACACGTCGGGTGTCGTGGAATAAATCAGGACACTCGACACTCGTCAGGTGTCGTGGAGAAAATCCCACGATACCCGATATCTGCAAGATGTTGCAAAGATTCTCAGGATATCCGACGTGGCTAGATATCGTGACACTCAACCATAGGAGATCACGACATCTAGATGTCGCGACACTCAACCGCGGGAGAACACGACACTTGATATTTTTTCCAAATTTTAGCAAGTAATTTTGAGTTTCAACTTAATGTAGGTGTTCCTAGAACTTGTCTTCCCCCTCTCAAGTGCCTGAATCAAGAAAAGAAATATCCTCAGTCCCTGTAGAACCCTTCACGACACTTACCGCAGGTCATTTCTTCTTCCATTGATTAAGATTGAAAACATTTTTTAGCAAGGATTGGATGTGCTCACCTCTTAGGTCCCTTTTCCACTTTTGCTCACGCTTCCCTCACTCCACACACCCCGTTTTTTCACGATATCTGACATTCGGACTCTCTTCCTCTCTCGATACTTGCTAAAGAACAAGTAACTGAACAAGAGGTATTTTTTTGGTTTTTATACTTATGAGAAACACCTAACTAAAAGGTTGAAAGGACAACTTGAAAACTAACCCTAGCTTCCTAGTCTTCTCATCTACTTCTTCCTACCTACTCCTACTCCTCTCTCTACTCACTTCCCTAGACTATCAACTTACTACACACACTCCAAGAGCGAGAAGTAGTAAGTGCGGTTGAGACTGACTTACCAAAGAACAGAATTTCACAACTCCTCTACTCACTTCAATGCTAAGAGCTATTCACCATCACACGAATGCCTCGGTTTGATTCGACACTCCCCGGAAATTTTGCCAAAAATGTGTGTACCTAAGTACCAACTTAGGGACTTGTGGAGAAAGAGACTATACCTCAATCCCCCTCAAGTGCATATAGTCGGGGCTTTACGCTTTATTTATCAATCCAAGGAGTATCAAAACCTAGCCAAGTGTATGAAGACACACATTCAAAGGATGGTCAATGCAAATGAAGTTTCACAAGGTGCAAACAAGTAGAAATCCATCACATTCAAGTTTTCAAGGTCAATTATGGTGTCGCGACACTTGGAACAGTAGTCAATAGTAAATCAAGCTTTTCTCTCAACTCTGAACTCCGAATATAGTTAATAGCGGGTTCATTTCAAACCTCTCAAAAAGACACATCCAATGGTTCACTTGATTCTGATACTTTTATCTGAGCCCTCTTTCCAAGCATCACACATGCATGCAAGCTCACAAGGAGGAAGATACAGAGAGGAGAAGACACAAATTCGAAATTCTGTGCTCTTGATTCTCACAATGGAAAAAAGTCTCCACAAAGATTCACAAATTGACTTATATACATGTGCCCTAAAAATGGTCCTTTCACACAAGAGATCGGCACTTTATTAACTAGAAGGCTAATTTCCTACTAATTTACAAAGGTAAGATACAAATCTCTATGAGTATGCATCTAGAGGACTCCTGTAATGCATTTACATCCAAAAATATATTACAAAATGGCTATAATACAAGAATAAAGTGTCCAAATTGGAAAAATTTTGGGGCCCTTCTTTTTCTCTGCCTCTTTGCTCTTCTTCACTCTGCAACACTCTCCCCCTCTTTGTCTTTGTCGTCCCTTGATAGGTTTCACTTCTCATCTGTAGCTCGTTTACTTCTTTCCACCGCTCACAACCCGTGGAGATGGACTACCTAAGATTTGTAGTCTAGCTCACCAATAACCTCTTTAAATCTGGGTTGCTGTGTTAAGTCGGGCTACCACGCACGCAACCAGTGGAAGGTATAAAAGTGTGGATCTTTAGCCTTCGATCTGGACCTTCCGAAGGTCAATAGTTTGAAGCACCTTCTTGAGGCTCAGGATCTACCGGATATCTTCTTGCACTTCTTCATGGATATTGTTGGCCTTGATCCGTCCTTGCCGCTTATGTTCCTTCCCCTGTTGTATGCCCCTGCGGGGCTCTGTGTAGAGATGGGTGTTGTGTGCCCCTGCGAGGCTTCTTGGAGAGATATGTCTTAAGATATAATACCTTTAATGAAGCTTCTTTCTTGGTTTTCTTCTTCTTTTCTTTTTGTTGGACTCTCCTTCAACAATGGTGCAGGTAACTGTTTACATGCCCATCAACATTCTGTCCTTTGCCTTTAGCATTCTTTAATGCACAACAGTCTTTCTTCATATGTCCTTTCTTATGACAATAATGGCATTCGATATCCCTCTTCCTTGATTTACTTCTACTCTTATTCTGTTGACCATTCTTTTCCTTGTTCTTGCTCCTACCACGTTGCGGATTCTTTCCTTGGCAAGAATCAAAAACATTATATGCATCTCCACTCTAAGTGCCAACCATACATTTTCTATGAATCTCCTCACTCAAGACTACTCCACATATGTCCTCAGAGACGAGTTTACCACCAGGTGCACTATTGCTAATAGCTATGCAAAACGTATCCCATGATGATGGCAGGATGCATAATAGCAATACTGCTTTCATTTCATTATCCATATCCATATTCCGAGCTTGTAATTGGGAGAATATAGCATCAAACTCATTTAAATGAGCAACAACACTATTTGTGTCCTTCATGCAATCATATAATTTTCTCATGAGATACACTTTATTTGATGCTATCTCTTTTTCATATGTATTGCATAACTTCTTCCAAAGCTCCTTTGTACTTTTACAGTCTAATACTGTAAAGTAAACATTATCTGCTAGGTTCAAGCGAATGGTAGACCTGACCATTTCATCTAAATCATCCCAATCATCTTCATCCATGTCAGCAGGCTTCTTTGAAATCCCATTTACTGGCTTCCATTGCCTCCTTTGAATCAGCAAATCTTTAATCTGATTCTTCCATAGAGCAAAGTTTGTGCCATCAATTTTTTGGATCTCAAAATGGTCTTTGCCCTGAAAGTTAGACCCTAATCCACCAGATGTGCCTGAGACCTCTAATGCCATGATGGTAGAGAACTGAATAGAATGATAATGGAGCTAGAAGAGTCCAACACCAATGAATAAGTGTATCAAGGAGTAAATCGACTATTTTATAGTTGACTAAACCAAAAATTTGGAAACATTTTGCTAGATTATCCTCTGCAAAATGAGCATATGACCAGTGTCAAAATATCATAAAAGTGCAAGTACTGACATGTTTACCTGCATAGTGAATCACTGACTGCACTACATATAATCAATTACCTAATAGAAGCCAACTAGGCTTATCAAGCACCTATGAAGAACTATCATACATCTCCTATGGCGAGGTTGGGTAAGTCTTCCACTTGCATCACCAAAGAGACCCCAACATCAAGGTGTCTCCCAGTTAAGAAAACGTCACCATGACCCTCTTTATCAAACATAAAAGGCTTTATGCAAAAACATAACCGCTATATCAATGACCACATGGATGTACATAAAAGGTATCCACAAAGCATACATGGTGTGTATGTGCTCAATATATACAGTAAAATGACACTAAAAGGTTGAATGCACAACTCAAAAACTAGTCAACAACACCTGCAAGTGTCTGTCAACTCTGATATTTTAAGCTAAAAAACCTGCATAAATTTATAGTGGCTGCTCCCACCAAAACTAAAAAACCTTTCGAGAAACCTGTAGTTTTATGACTATGGATGGAAACACAACCCCAAAGGTTAATGTTTATTGTTAGAGAAGTACAAAGAACACTCTTCTTGATGTTCTTGGTGAGGTCTATGAACAAATGAGGGTATATGAACACTTCATATTCCTCTAGACTTTTGGTTAATGATTTTACCTACAAGATCCCGTATTTGCTTAACCTAAGTTAGAATAATCAACAAGAAGCTCAAGAAAGTCGAACCAAAAAGGAATTTCAGTCTATTTGTTACCCCTATGTCTAAATCCTTGACACTATTTTATGAAAAAATATAGGCATATCTTCTATGAGCCATTGACCTTCATATACTACTCTAAAAACAACGTTAAACTTTTCAAAGAAAAACAAGTATCAGTTATTTGCTAAATAATGGACATGATTGGAAGAAAATTTTCTTGATTCCTCATTTAGTCTCATTTAATCTATACCCTCTCGTGAAGGTCTAGGTCCATGACACAAATCAATGACCACCTTTTCACTTAGTTTTTATATCATTCAAAAAGTTTCTATCGATCTTTATGGTGTTGACTTTAGTAGTCATTTTTCATTGTTTCCAAAATGATCTGCAAGTCTTTGCATCGTAGGTGATGCCAAAAGTAAGACACTCGATTGGTGGATCAATTTAACCACCTTATCAAATGGTGCACACAAAGTGATTTTAGCAACTCAAGTGATGGAACAAAGTCTCAAATATTCGTAATTCAATTGAAAAAAACCTTGTCAAATTTTAAGAACAAATCTTCATGCTTGATTAAACATCATGTTTCTCATCCCTTAATTCAATTGCAGTTCATTAAAAAAATATAGTTGTCATTTATCATAGAAAGCATTTCGTCATTCCTCATTCATCACGAAAAAAAAACTTGTGTAATGAATAACCATTCCTTCTTTTAAACAACATATAGAGCGCTTGAAATATAGTTGTTTAAAATGTAAAACAAGGTTTTAAAACATAGGAGGTACGATACACTCGGAAACCTGGCGCTTATAAAGAAAAGGTGTTTCGCATTGAAGTCAATTTCATATGGCGTTTGCTTATATGTATGTTTTTGAAGAAAGTGGAAGGTATTTTCATCATGTCATCAATTAACCTTGAAACGTTAAACATTCTGAACATATGGTATGTAGCATGCAGATCGTATGGGACATCATGCACATCTCTTTCCCTACCACTCAAGTAGCGAAAGATGCACTTCATCGCATGTCAATGCTTGATACCTAGGCAATGCATAAACATGCTCATCTGTGAGACAACAAACTAAATATCAAGCCGAGTTATGCATAAGTAAATCAAGCACCAACCTGTTGATAGAGAACAACATCAAATGCATCTGTAGCATCATTCAGGCTCAATCATAAACTTGTTTCCATAGGAGTGGCAATAGGGTTTGCAGTCTTCAATGCCAAAATGCTCCAATAATGTGTCAATATATTTTTTTTCACTCAAAGCTATTTTTCCATCAACTTGCATAAACTAAATGCCCAAATAATGATGCAAATGTCGCAAATTTGGTATCTCAAATGAGGCATGAAAATCAGCAATATGCTCCTCATTAGGATGAGTGAGTAGCATTTCATCAACAAAGAGAAAAATGATCAAAAGCACATCATTTGCACACTTAACATATAAGGTGCTCTCAGTTGGACTGTTCTCAAAAAACCATGTGCAATCAAGTATGCATGTATCTTTTCATACCAAGCATGTGTTGCTTGCTTCAAAACATATAATTCCTTTTTCAACATGCACACTTTTTTCATGCCCTTTTTGCACAAAACTAGGTGGCTGAAAAACATACACTTCTTCATGTAAGTCACCATTCATAAATGTATTTTTAATGTCCAACTGATGTACATTCCAATCATGATGAGTTGCAAGTGCAAAAATGCTAGAAACAGTAGTTATTTGGCATGTGGGAGCAAAGGTCTCATAAAAATCAATGCCTCTTTCTTGAGCATAACCTTTTGCAACAAGCCTAGCCTTATACTTTTCAACTGTTCCATCAGGCTTACACTTCAGCTTGTATACCCACTTATTGCCAATGGCCTTCTTGTCAGGAGGGAAATCACATAAACATCGGGTGCCATTCTTCATAATCGCATCCAATTCTACTTGCATAGCCACCATCCAATTTTTTGAATTTTGTGCTTCATCAAATGAAATAGGTGCATTCTCATCACGAAGACTAGAGGCAGCTATAATATAGCAATCTAATGTAAAAGAAGCACTATGAGAGGTTGAATGAGTATGATATGATAGAGGTGCATCTCATTTTCTATCTCGCAAAGTATGCACCAAGCATTTTGGCATAGCTATTGCCTCCTCTATATCAGTCTTTCATCAACAAGTGCATCATGTAAATCTACATCAGAAATGGAATGATCTGCATCATCTCTAGAGCTAACAAAAGTCTTCTTGGTACATGAAAGTACTGACTGAATTGCATCTTCCACAAAAACAACATTACGACTAACCAAAATGCATTTAATCTATGGATGATACAGAAGAGAGCCTTTCTTCCAAACTGTATTAAAAAAATGCATTTCACTGCTTTATCATCCAATTTCCTGCATTGTTGTTCATGCACTAATGCATATGTCAGACAACTAAAAACATATAGATGAGCAACAGATGGCTTGCGACCATGCTACGCCTTATATGGAGTGATATACTGCAATGCTTTGGTGGGACACCTGTCAAGTACATATGTTGCACACATAAGAGCCTCAAGCCAAAAGCTATGTGGTAAAGCCTGACTTTTGACCATACACCTCTCCATCTCCATGAGTGACCTGTTCTTCCTTTTAGCAAGTCTATTATGTTGAGGTGTATATAGCACTATAGACTAATGTTTTATCCCATGTTCAGCCAGAAATGCAATAAAATCAGAAGACATGTATTCCCTCCCTCGATCAAAATGGAGGATGCCCATTTTCACCCAAAACCAGAAACTATTTGAAGCACATAAACACATAAGCAATTTTTGAGCAGCTCATACTGAACCACCTTTTGGGAACAAGGAATTCTACATTTTTTCCAAAATATAGCCTTCACTAACATGTTTACCAAGTGCCTCAACTTTCAGCAGAGAGGACACCATTTCAAATTTCTGCAGGCATAGTAAACTACCCAAATTAACATGAACAAAGTCTGCATGCCAAAAATTTGCATTTGAGATCAACTGAAACTCATGTACTGCACATGTTGAATCATTCATAGATTTTTCATAGTCTATGAGCTTATACAACCCTCGACATAAAATTTGACAAGCAATAATAACATAACCATTTGAGAGATCATGGACTATACATCTTTTTGGAGTTAGACGTCTGCGAAAGCATGTGAACAACTTAAGGAAGAAGTAGAAGCTTCAAGCACAACACACAATACTAAATTTATTACCACTAGAATGTACAAAGATAAGTAACATATTAGGGCTATAGGCATATATACAAGCCGGGGAAAAAAAAACTCTTAAAGAGGGAAAAAGGTGCCTCGGTGTTCCTAGTGTGTTCACACACATCACTACCTAAATATATCAACAAATCCCCCCTGGGAGTGATGCGGTGAACAAGGAGCAAGCACTCATTTATGAAGAAGTGCCAAGATATGTGGAATGAATCCACAAAAGGAAGTAAGCTCAAAGCTTTGTAGAAAGCTTCAAACTTCTCCCTAGGCATAGCCTTCGTGAAAAGGGGTGCAATGTTCTCCTGTGTCGGCACATATGCCAAGCTGATCTCTCTAGTAGAGAACCTCTCCCTAACATAATGATAATGCTTCTCAATGTGCTTAGTGCAAGCATGGAACACAGGGTTCCTCACAACTGCCAATGCACTCTAACTATCAGTGAAGATGGTGGTGGCAGAAGACTGACCAACAACCAAATCAGCCATAACGTGTTTGAGCCACACACACTCAATAGTCGCTATGAAAGATGCCCTATACTCAGCCTCACAATTGGAAATGGCCACAGTAGGGTGCTTCTTGCTCAACCAAGATATACATGAGCTACCAAGCATGAAGTAAAAGCCACTAGTGGACACACGAGTGTCATAGCAACCAGCCCATCAGTCACTGTCAAAAAAAGCATGCAAATCTGGTGGGAGTGATCCCCCCTTGGGATAAAACAATTCAAGTAGCTAGGTACTACTCAAGTAGCAAAAGATGCACTTAACCGCTTGCCAATGCTTGACACCTGCAGTGAGTGGTGCATGTCATCAACATACAAAACAATGATCAGAAGCACATAATTAGCACACTTAACATATAAGGTGCTTTTAGTTGGATTGTTCTCAAAACCATGTGCAATCAAATAGGCATGTATCTTTTCATACCAAGCACGTGGTGCTTGCTTTAAACCATATAATGCCTTCTTTACCCTGCACACTTGGTTTTCATGCCCTTTCTGCACAAAGCCATGGGGCTAGAAAACATACACTTCTTCATGCAAGCCACCATTCAAAAATTTTGTTTTAATGTCCAACTCATGTACATTTGAACCATGATGAGCTGGAAGTGCACAGATGCTATGAACAATAGTCATTCGGCATGTAGGTGCAAAGGTCTCATCAAAATCAATGCTTTTTTCCTCTGCATAACCCTTTGCAACAAGCCTAGCCTTATACTTGTCAATTGTTCCAGTAGGCTTGCGCTTCAACTTGTATACCCACTTAGTGCCAATGGCCTTCTTGCTAGGAGGCAAGTCACATAAAGACCACATACCATTCTTCATTATCGCATCATATTCAGATTGCATAGCAGCCATCCAATTTTCATAATTTTGTGCTTCATCAAACAAAAGAGGCTCACTCTCATCCGAGAGACTCACTCTCATCCGAGAGACTAGAGGCAATCATAGCATAGTAATTTGATGCAAAAGAGGCACTATGAGAGCATGAACGAGTACGATATGACAGAGGTGCATCTAATTTGCTATCACACAAAGTATGCACCAACCATTTTGGCATAGTTTTTGCCTCCTTAATATTATCTCTTTCATCAACAAGTGCATCATCTAAATATGCATGAGAATTGGAATGATCTGCATCATCACATGAAACCTGCAAAGGTTGAGATGCCTCATTAGAACCAACACTAGACATTCCACCTGTAAAAAGAGGCAGCAAAATCATACATGTCTTTGGAGTTAATAGATGTCTTCTTCGTACAAGAAAGTAAAGGTTGAATAGCATCTTCCACAAAAACAACATCGCAGCTAACCAAAATGCATTTAGTCTATGGATGATACAAATGATAGCGTTTGCTTTCAGAACTGTACCCAACAAAAATACATTTTATTGCTTTATCATCCAATTTCTTGCGATGTTGTTGAGGCACTAATGCGTATGCCCTACAACCAAAAACACACAATTGAGCAACCGATGTCTTGCGACCATGCCAAGCCTCATATGGAGTGATAGACTATAGTGCTCTTGACCATACACCTCGCCATCTCCATGAGTGACATGCTCTTCCGTTTAGTAACTCAATTTTGTTGAGGTGTATACGGCACTATACATTGATGTTTTATCCCACGTCCAGCCAAAAATGCGTTAAAGTCAAAAGATATATATTCCTCCCCTTGATCAGAACGGAGGGTGCCCATTTTACATGTTGACAGTTTTTCAGCCAAAACCAAAAACTGTTTGAAGCACATAAACACTTCGAACTTTGCTTTCAATGGATATACCCGTGCATGCCTGGAAAAATCATCGTTGATAGTCATGAAGTAAAGATAATTTCCAAAAGAGGGTGTCTGTAGAGGACCACAGAGATCACTGTGAACAAGTTGCAATTTTTTAGTAGCTCAAACTGAACCATCTTTTGGAAAGGAGAAATGCTGCATCTTGCCCAAAATGCAGCCTTCGCGGACATGTTTTCTAGGTGCCTCATGTTTGGGCAAAGAGGAAACCATTTTAGATTTTTGTAGGCATAGCAAACTAGCAAAATTCAGATGACCAAAGAGTGCATGCCAAAGTGTGCATGCCAAAGGGTTGCATCTCACATAGCCTAAAAATCATGTACTGCACATGTTGAATCATTCACAGATCTTTCATAGTCTATGAGCTTATATAGCCCACAACATAAAATGCCAGAAGCAATAATGACATTGCCATTTGATAGATCATGAACTGTACATCTGTCATCAGCAAATTTCATAACCAACCCATTGGATGTGCTATGACTCCTTTCAAAGAGCACAAGGTCTACTTTCAATTTATAAAAAGAAAATTTACAAAATAAGTATTTTTGCAGGTCTGTACAGCTCTGCAAAGTCTGAACAGTTTTTGGCGACTAACTTCCCGGAGCCATATCTTTCAAACAGGGAAAGTGATTTGAGTAATTTCACTTTGAGCTCTTTGCACATGCTATATATTTCAGTTTATGATTATTTGTAGGTCATAAAGTGGTTTTTGTAGGTCTGAAGAAGGATTACTAATGCATTTTTTTACTAAATTTGCATTATTTTGGTAATCACTTGACCATGCTTTATGTTTGGGAAGTGATCCGATCTTTTCGGACACTTCAAAGTTTGTATTAGGATCTGAGGAGGAAGGTGCAGAGGTCTCGAAGATTGTCGACAAGGATTGGATGCATGAAATTTCAACACTAAACTACTCAGGGATGTATGCTTTATGCTTCATGCATTTTACTTTATGTTATGGCATGTTCTGTATGTACATGCATAAATTGGATTGCATACATCAAATGTTGATCATTGTTTAAATTCTTAAAGTATGGATCGACAGACAAGAAGTACACTTATGATTGTTTGCAGGAAAGAGGATTACATAAACTATATGGCTATGCAACATAGAGAATGGTTGCTAGCAATTGCCTTTATGTTTTTGCAGGTTATGGAGTCCATATATGAGTTTATGGTGTGCATGCCATGGGTCTGTCAAGCCCTATGTTGTTGGGTGGCCTGTGTGCCACTCAGCTTATGGTTAAATTTTTTTTTTGGATTCCATTTCCTTGGGAAATGCTGTCGAAAATGTTTCCCCCTCATGGCGTTATATACGCACTTGCCTTTAGGTAAGAATGTTATGGCATGGTAGCATGCCTTTCTTGCAAACATCAATAAGACCTAGGCATGCTTGTAAGCATGTATTTGATGGACTTAGGACCATCATAGTAGTATACATAATGCAACTTCAGTAGTAACACGATCCCTACACATAACCCTTATGGATTTATACCATAGGATTGCAAAGGGAAGGAGCTATACCTTCACCATTAGTAATGTGCACAAGCAATCGTATAGGTTATAGGAAGTTGCATAGAGGCACGGGAGATATAGTTTGATAACTCCAAGCTAGCGAAGATTTATTTATCTTCACAAGAGTCTCACAGTATGATTAGGCGACTATGGGGTATTATCAGGAATACCCAACGAGTGACTGGTTCACTCATGCACATCACTTGACCAAGTAGTGAAGCATTTATGCTACACTACTAAGGAAACCAAATAGATGGGATCACAGAGATGGGTTTCATGAGAGAGCATCGACGGGTGCTAATGTGATTCAAGTGATGGTTAGGAAGGCCAGAGACATGGCACTAGCTCTATGACTCAGATCATAGATCCCTTAGTCAAAAATAGTTGGGGTACCCAATATATATATGTATCTTGGGATCTACAGAGAGGTACTCAGACCTAGTCTTGGTACCTAGGAACAAGTTGGTTTGGAACAGAAAGGGATATCCATTGTCACATTGACTAGAACCAAACTAACTAGTTTGAGGACATGGGACACATTTGAGTCCACTGACATGATTTTAGGATGGGATTCATTAGAGTCCACCTACATGTTCCATCACATATATATGGAATATATCTTTGGTGTAGTGTAGGTATGACACCGTGAATTGGAAGAACTTTTCACTGGTATGGGACGGTGGAAATGACTTCCCTTTGAGCACTCTTCTTCTATGGCCAGGGAGAAAAGGACTCATCATTCATGGCATCATGTCTCACTAGATCAGAGGAGAGCTCTTAGTAGACATCTCCTACTAGGATTAGGAGTTATCCTTCATAGTATAGGGAATATTTATTCTTCCAGTAGAGAATGTGATAGGTGATTTTATCACCATTGGTATCACATACTCATTTTGAGTTTTTCAAGAAGGATAATTCCATCAGTTTGATTGGATCGTATAGATCCATGCACAGAGTATGGTTGGCATAGATAGCTCTTTACTATGGATACACATGTGTTTACGGTATCATGTCACATCATTGCTGACCATTTTAATAGAGGGCTTTGACCCTTATTAGCAATTTTTTTTCTCCACTCTTCACTACATACACCTTCATTAGTCAGGGGAGATTTGTTCTCCATCTTCATAGGAATATATGTAATAAGGGATTATGTATTAGTTATGGAAGAGAGGAGCAAATGAATTCATAAGTTTCTCTTTTAAGGAAAGGAGAAAGTGGGAATCTGCTTAGAGATCCACGAGAGATCTCACTTTAGTTCAGTGGTCTCACTTTAGCTCCTTCTCTTTGAGAGAGAAAAAAGGAAAGGAAAACATGATTTCTTCATAGAAGAAGAATAGAGTATGTTTTCCTTTAGATAGAAGAGGTGTTTTGAAAACATCTCTTAGCCTATATTTCAGAAGGAATTCATTTCCTCTACTTTTCAATCTAATTTTCCTTCATATGGGAGTATGATTCTCCATATTTTGGAAGGAAAAGTATGGAGAACTTATGTGCATGTTCTTAGCTATGGATGAGTAGAGAAAATGGATTCAACAGAATCTCTTTCAAAGGGAAAGGGAAAGTGGAATAGATTCCACTACCAGAGCTCTTTTTCGTAGAAGAGATTGAAGAGACAGAGAGAGTTTCACTTTCTCACTTTTAGCTTGTCTAGATAGAAGTGGCACTCTTCTATCAAAGACAAGAGGGAGATCATCTAATCATGATGGTTAGATTGAGTCTCACATGGAGACTCTAGAGAGGAGTAGTTATGTTACTCTAGTGATGGTCTTTGACTAGATGAGATGATCTAGTTATTGACATTAGTTAGACTGGGAGTAGAGTTATGAATCTTCTCATTAGGGTTTATAGGAGATAGAGATATATCTAACCCATTAGGGTACCAAACTCTTAGTTGGTGTTACATCATGAGTATGATGAGTAAACATCAGTTAGGAGGATGGGTACTTAGGGATTATCTGAATCTCAAAGGGAATGCTTTCTGCATTCATATGACAAACTACAGGGAAGAGAAATATTAGAGTTTTCACAAGTGCCAATAGATACTCTTCCAATAGAACTTAGTCCACACATAATGGATGAAAAAAACCACAGACTTCTTGGTTGATGAAATGTAGAGATTGTATTTTACTACCGAGAAATTCTTATATATGAGCTAGATGATGGAATTGCATATTCACAAGGTAGTTTAGAGAAAACTATTAGTTGTGATTACACTCAAGGTTAGGAAGACCTAGAGTGTTATGAGGGAAATCTATCATTTACTTCTAGATGGGTTTGAAGTCACTTGTTATGGAACTTTGTTCTATATTTTCTAGGATTATATGGTTTATTATCTCCATTATGATATGGTCAAGCCTATAAGCTTGGCACTTTTACACTTGCTTTACATGCTATTGCTCCAAGGAGGATACATCATATGGACTTAGGTCATTTGGATGATGTTGTATGTTTGGGGAGTGATAGTTTGGCGGTGGAGTGTATATGGGAGATAGTAGGCACCACTCAGACGCTTTCCCACCTTTGAGATGATCTCATATGAGACTTCTTAAGGGGAAGGATACGGGGAAACAACACATAGAGATGACCATGTACATTAAGTACATGGGTTTCAAGGGAGTCCTAGAACTTCTTCTACCATTATGGACATTTCATCTACATTTTCGAGGACAAAAATGCTTTTAAGGGGAAGGAAATGTCACATGATATTAATATTGGGTGTGAACCACCTTTATAAAAGGATACCACCTTGCATACTATGGGTATCACTTGATAATTGGTAGAAGTGGGAAGTAAGAGTGGAATAGTCATAACTCTTCAAAGAGAAGCTTGGCGGCTAGGCAGCGAACTAAAAACAGATATCTTTGTGTGTTGGGTGTTGCGCGAGCTCGTCACGAGCTTCAGCAAATCAAGTTGGTAGTAGCAAAAGTATGATCGCGATATGATACTTCTTCTTTAATTCTCATTGCAAGTAATCTCTTGAATCCACTTCACCTTCAATTCTCATGACTGGTGGTAAGAGAGCTGATCTATCTATGGTGGTATGAAGAAAGACTCTTGAGTCGTGATTGCCAACTAGTTGACTATGGCCATTGGTTAGAGGTTGGAAGTTGAGTTAGTTGAGTATGGCCATTGGTTAGTTGAGTATAGCCCTTGGTTAGCAATGGAGCATGGCACCTGTCACCTAGACCATTATATAATTTGAAGATATATTATCTTAAGGGATAACCTATATATGAAAATTTCAAGGGATTTACTAAATATGACTTTTCGTTTGAAAGTTAAATACATGGTCAATCTATCTCGTGACAGATAAATTTGCACATGAGGTAGCCATTTGATAGATAATTTTTATTTTAACAGTCATTTTTTTTAATGGAGGTTCGAACAAAGCCTACTGTGCCCTGCCATTTGACAAATAATCTTTATTCAATAGTTTCTTTTTCTAAATTGAGGTTCGAGCAAAACCTACTCCCCAAGGCTTTAATTTTGAAAGTAAAATTGTATAAGGTGAATGGGCATAATACTCAGGGGATCCCTGTATCTCAAGAGCAAGGATTAGATAGAGTGAATACAATGTCTCGAAGGCAACATGAGGATAAGACAACTTGTTTAACTATCCCAAAGTTTACATGATGTCCTGCCAGTGAGAAGGGTTGAACCCTCGCCCCCGCCTCAAGAGGAGAGCGACTGAATGAGTTAACCAGTGCATGAGGACAATTTTTATTTCAACAAAAATTTCTCAATAGGAAAAAAAGATTCGTGAGAGGTTGCCAGTTTTCTATTGTATGTCTTCATATCAAGCAACTGAAGGGAGTCCAAACCTACATGCTGAGTGGTTGATGCTTTGACTCTTTGGGAGGAAGTCGTGAGTTCAAATTCTAGCTGGACATATTCATGAGTTCCCCAAGATGAGTGTCCATGAGTTCCCCAAAATGGGTGCCTCTACCTTTGGAGCTTGGGTGTGTGTCTTTCCAATTCATTGTACTCTTAAAAATAAAAAAGCAAGTGAAAGGAAATTGCCCCGCAAGACAAAGTGAACCAATCGTGATATTTCTTTT